>JANTPZ010090255.1:0-23039 GCA_025593235.1 Vachellia pachyceras | reverse complement strand
TTCAATTATTAAATAATTAATTATATATTTACTAATTTAAAAATAATTCAATAATTAATAATAAAAATTAGTTTTAAATATTGTAACAAATAATAAATAAAAATTAACAATTAATTCAATAATTTAAAAATACTTACAATAATCTCCTCAGTCTCCTGCGTCAAGGGAGATCCATCTGAGTGTCTGTGAGTGGTCACAAACATCTCCTCGTAGGTCGCCCTCCGACCCTCCCTCCGCACCGCCTCATCCAGCTCCCAGTATGCGATGGAAAACGGCTTCGATCCTGCCGTATGATGGATCGTCTGTTGGGACCGGCTCCTCACAGCCTTCCTCGCCACGGCCTGTTGCTCCGGCGACCTCCTAAACCGGACAAATCTGGCCTAGTCCGCCGCATCGACCTCGTTTGTGACGTCCGCCTCCAATTCCTGGATGATCCTGGTCCCATCCCCCTCCTTCTGGTGGTACAGGCGATTCCGCCCGTTCTTCCACCCTTCCCCCATCTTCAAGATGGCGAACTCCCTGTTCGTATCTTGTACAACAAACTTTCCCTGCAATAGATTTCAAAATTAAAGTTAGTAAATTATTTATTAATTAAAAAATATTAATTTAAATAATTTAAATATTTGAAACAATAAAAATTTTACCTTCACTTTCTCCCACACACCGTTCTTTAGGCTCTGCTGGATCCTCTTCCAGGTCTCAGCGCTGATGTCAAACTGGAGGAAGTTTCCGCCTTACTCAGTCAGGTAGCGGTTGAAGAGCTGACCGCCCTTCCCCCGCGGCTGCCGGGTGATGTCGTCCTACTCCACGACAACCCTCTGATCATTAGGGAGTTGGTGTACATCCCTTAGTGTGAGCTTTCTCGTAACAGTCGCCCCTGTCAAATCTGAAAATTGAATTTATACAATTATTTCTAAAAATAATAATCTATTAATAAAAAATTAACTAAATAAAATTTGACAAATTATATAAATAATTAAAATTACTAAGAAAATTATCTAAATCATATTAATTAATAAACAATTTAAATACAACATTTTAATTAAATAATGTATTAATTGTTTACTTACCTCGAATGTCGACCTCAAACCCAATCGATCGACTAGCTTACGGGCGCTGAAAACCTTGCTCCCTCTCTATCTCCTCGTCCTCAAACCTCTCAGCCTCTTCGACTGAGATGTTGATATTGCCCAGCTCGAAGTCATCAACGTTAAGCATAACGTCACCCTCCCCCTGACCATTACGGACGTCGGGGAACATAGGCTCCTTCCCGTGCCTCCTGCTCTGATCCTCATCAGCCATTTGAAAAAAAATTAATTTTAAAAAATAGTTAAAATAAAATAAACGATTTAATAAATAAATCTAAAAAATAGAAAACATATAAATAAAACATTTAACTAAAATTAAAAACATAAAAAACTTTAAACTAACCTTTGATGTGACTCTTTGGAAGGTCAAAAGTGAGAAATGAGGGGGGAGGGGTTTTTTATAGACGCTAAATTAGCAGCGGTTGTAAACAAACCGCTGCTATAACCGCTGCAAAACTAGGGCCATTTCTCGGTAAATGTCGATACTTAGCAGCGGTTTGTCTGCATCGCTACTAATTGACCGACTCTTCATTTTTGCAGCGGTTATTATTGAAAAAAATGCTACAAATTCCGCTACAAATTAGTAGCAGTTTATTTAACCGCGGCTAATTTCGACCTTTCACTTCTGCAACGGTTTGCATTTATTAAAACCGCTGCTAATTTTTCAAAGAATCGCTACAAAGGGCATAACTATATTACCGTCGCATATTAGTAATGCTTTGACCAAAAAACGCTACAAAACACACAATTTAGTAGCGGTTTGTTGAACCGCTACTAATGGACCGCTGCTAATTACCCTTTTTTGTAGTGATTTTTATTTTTAAATAATTTGTGTGTGTATAAACAAATCTGTAAGTTCTTGACAAAGCCAAGAGGTGCACCTCCACCACCCCCAACAATTTTATAATATGTCAGAGCCACTGTCCATGAGTTTTATGGTATTATTTTTATGAAAATAAAAAATATCATGAAAAGGCACATACGTCTATGATTTATGAAAAAATATATATATATACGTCTATATATATATGATTTTCTTTCTAGATTTTATTCCCCTTGGGAGAATTACCCTCAAGTCCCAAGTAAGAGAGTTAAATATAAAATGGTCCTAAACATTAGCATTAAATACAAAATGGTAATAAAGATTTACAAAATTACCATAAGGTTCCAGGAATAGCTACTGAGGTTGTAAATAAAAGCTGCTGAGGTTTTCTTGAGGGGTGACTCCAAAGAAATCCCACCAATGTAGAAACTATTGAGGAAATTGATACTTGGTTGATTTATTAAAATAAATAAACCAAGAATGCTTAAAAAACTGATTTTGGTCCCAGAAGACTTTCCATGAAGCATCTTGATAATTCCAGTATGAATATCCATTGGGTTCAAAATCAATATCCCAAAACCATGGTTTGTTTAAATCATATCCCCACTGGAATGGAGTGAGAACCCTTTTGATTTGAAGAGTAGAATGAGTTATTAAAGATTCATTTTTTGGGTCTGCTTTTCTGGAGAGAGCAACAGAATCCGAATGAATCAATATTAATTCATAATACTCTCTTGTTTTTTGAGGGTTAACAGGCTTAAAGTGCCATTCAAAGGGAAAAATCTTTAAGGCTGTTAAATTGTGTGTTTTTTCAAAGAATTCCAGTTCAACCTGACATATGAATCTGGCTTTACCAGGCTTTTGGACATAAGGTATGACTAGTTTCTTTTCAGGCTGGATGGTAATTGCTTGGGAGGATGCAGTTACTAATTGTTTTTGAGAAACTGGTATTGGTGTTTTGGAGAGTTGAAGAGCATATTGATGATTAATCAAATCATACTCTTGTTTGGTCATGGTTTGAAGGGCTAGTGTTTTTTCATCTGGTTTGGCCAGTGTTTGACTCCAGTTTTGTGACGGGAGTTTTTGGACATAGGATTGAAGGGTCTTTTTATCAGATTTTTGGATTGAAGGTCCTGTTTGTGATTTTTGAGTAGAAGACTCAAATTTTTTGATACTAGATTGGGTCGAAGGCCCTGTTTGCTGGGTTGATGACCCTGTTTGCTGGGACAAAGTCCCTGTCAATTGCCTTAGAAGATCCTGAAGTTTTTCTAAGCAGAGTGGTGGTTGAGCTCGGATCAAAGGCTCTTTGCCTTTGTCCATTTCTTCTCTTTATTCTTCTTCTTTTTAGGAGGAATTTTGGTACAAGGGTTTGATCACTTAGTTTCCCTGTAAAAATTCTCTGGTTAGGAAATCTAGGAGAGAATTGGAAGTGCCTTAGATAAATTCAATATCAAAATAAAAAGCACTTAAAATTACTTGCCATCTAGCAAAAATTTGTTTAGATGCAAGGTTTTGAACATCCTTTTGTAAAACATTCTTAGCAGATTTACAATCAATATGGACTAAAAACCTTTGATTTAAAATATCAGACTGAAATTTGGAGATGGACAAGACAATCGCTAAAATTTCTTTTTTGATCGTTGAATAATTTTGTTGGGCTGAATTCCAGTGTTTGGAAGTAAAGGAAATAATTTCTTCTTTATTGTTAAATTTTTGTTTGAGTATACCTCCATAACCAATATCAGAGGCATCAATTTCAACAATTTTAAAAGCAGTTGGATTGGGAAGGCTAAGGCATGGGAGTTCCTTAACTTGCTGTTTGATTTGTTTAATAATGCTAGTATGGGTGTCAATCCAAGGAGGAGGGCTGTTCTTCAATCGCTGATGAAAAGGTTTGACAAAGTTATTGACTTGGTGTATGAAATCAGCAACGTAATTTAAACATCCCAAAAACCTTTAGAGTTGATTTTTATCGATAATCTGGTCAGGAAATTTATCAGTGAATTGAATCACCCTTTCTATTGGAGTGATCTTCCCTTGATAAATCCAATAACCAAGAAAACGAATTCATGTTTGAAAAAGAGAGATTTTTGGTTTAGAGACGACTAAGCCATTTCGTTCTGCTAGTTTGATAAAATGGGATATATATTTGAAATGTTGATCAATGGAATGAGAAAAAAATCAATACATCATCAATATATACTATAATAAATTGATGATAATCATTAAATATCTCATTCATGATTCTTTGAAATTCAAAGGGAGCATTTTTCAAACCAAAAGGCATAATATTCCACTCATACTGTCCAAAAGGTACAGTAAAATCAGTTTTGTACCTATCTATTTCATAAATTTGAATATGCCAAAATCCAGATTTCATGTCAAATTTTGAAAAGATTTTTGCAGAATGAAGATGTTTAAGTAGATCGAACTTGTTTGGTATTGGATAACGAATCAATTGGAGTGCTTCGTTAAAAGGTTTATAATTGATAGCAAATCTTGGAGTTCCTCTTTCAATTTCTGCATTTTTATTAACATAAAAGGAAACACATGACCAAGGACTCCTACTCTTCCATTGAACAAATTCTTTATCAGAATTTGTGCTGTTGAAATTCATGTTGACGGTTTAGTAAAAAAAAAAGAGTCTGGAGTTCATGCTTGATTGCACGTGGGTGATATATTATCATCTTAGTATATGGTTCTTGTTTATGATGCATGAGTCCTTCAGGAGATAGTCAAGGTATAAGTCCCACCGGGAAGGGAAACCTCTGGTCTCCGCAGTAGGGTATCACTATGAGATATTATATGCTAGTTAAAATACGGTGGCTAAAGCATGGATTTGAATAAAGTAGTACTAAATTCTTAACATGATATTTTAATCGGCAAATTCTGATGAATTTTAATCATTACACCTCTATGAAACTTGAAGTTGATGATACTAAGTAAGGGAGATTAAGGCCTTCTGTTTTCATCCTCTGTTTATCTTTATGCATTTCATTTTCCACCATTTTATTTCCTGCCATTTAATTTTCTATCTGTTTTAATTATGACTTCGTTTTTCCGTTCTTTCTCTTCTAGAACCTCTTCATCTTCTTCCTCTCCATCATCTTTAAACAATAATAACAACACAAACATGGCAAGTTCTTCTTCTTTCAAAAACATCTTTTCTGAAGAAATACAATTTCAAGACATTAACCAAAACATAGATGACTGGACTCTTCCAGAAGTCTCTCCAAATGAAATTTACCAACAACACCACCGATGGTGGACCAAACACGATTATATCATAAGAACCGCTGAAGAATCCATTGCAATCCAATCAAGGCAAGAAGAATTTATTCTTCTTTCCCAAAAATCTATTGAAAACATAGGCAAAAATATACTTGGATGCATATTGGATGTGTTCAAGTAGCCTTGAAACCATTGGTCCGAAGAGGTCTCAATGCTGCCACCTTCGTCTGCCTAAGAGATGGAAGACATAACAGATTTTCAGACTCTATTTTTGCTGTAGTTGAAGTAGGTCTCCATAAGGGACCAGTCTACTTCAATTGTTACCCCAACCAAACTGTTCATTTGAATAATTGAAACATTATGGATACTCTCAAACTTCTAATCAAATTCAAAGGATTTGACATGAAACCTGGATCTGATCCTGTATCTTTGCAATATAGGATACAATATGAGGTCTTAAAAGCTACTACATCGATGGCTCTCATGCCCAGAGATGATGGTCAAACAGTGGTTTTCCTAACAGATCATAAGAATGCTAATATCATGATTCCTCAAACAATTATGTGTAAAGATATTGCCCTTCTTGAAGATTGGCAACTTGACCAAGCTACCCAGCCCATTCCAAGACCTGTGCCTTAAGTCAGCAGGATAACTCAGGACCCTTCAGGAATTGTTTTTGTTTCTTTTGACAGATTACAACAATCTTTTTCTAAAACATCCAGGTCTTCATATGAAGATTTTAGAACAGTAAACAGTGAGCCACCCAGGCACTCTTGCTCCTCGGTACCCTGATCTCTTCCTTCAATTATCTATGTTCCTCCTACTGAGAGACCTGTAGTTAATTCTTTTTCAACTATGGTCTCAATGCAAGGAGTAGATAACACTCCAAATATTCCTCAAACATCATATCAAAGGAAGGATGATAACCTAACAGTAGGTTTTCCAACCCAATCTGATAGGAATGGTGAACCCAGAAGCATTTATGTTATCAAAAATCATTTTGAAATTGATAAACCAAGCCTTTGAAGAGAATTTTATTCTTTAGAAAATGCTTTACGAAGAAAATGGTTTAATGAGAATTCTAAAAGTGATTTATGGAACCATGCTCAAACTGAATTTTATGAATTCTTAGAATTTTATGAAATAAACATTCCTTTTTTCGATTGGTTCGAGAATTATGCTCACAAACATAATTTAAACTACCTTTTTTTCAAATATCAATGTTGCTTAAAGAGATTGGAATACTCCTTCGAAAGAAACAATTTCTTCAGCCTTCCCCCCTCCAACCCCAGTTCAAATTCCCAAACTAATAGATGATAAAGGACATCCTATTATCGCTGCACCATTTAAATTTAAAAATATTGAACAAGAAGTTGATCCTAGAGACATTAAAAACATTATTGAACAAAACAATTATACTAACCAATATCTCCATATTATTGGAGATCATATCAGCCAAACTCCTTCAACCTCACAACCATCCCCGGTGAACTCTAAAAATACCTCTAATATTCAAACACCCTTATTCAAACCTTTTGAGATTAATCCTCAAATAAGAACAAAAATCCAAATAAAAACTAAAGTTGATTTAATTAGACAAATAGAACAAGGATTACATCTAATTGAGTCAACCGTTCTTGAAACTCCTCAATCTTTCAGTACTACTAGAATATAGGTTGTTTCTCAAAAGCATGAATCAGGTTCTGACACCAACCCTGAAATTAATTCTCCAACATCCGAAATGCAAATCAACGAATTTTCTTGGCGGAAACCTTCTAAACTTTACTATCCCCGTGCAACACCTCCTGATGTCCTTGTGGAAGAAACATGAAAAAAGATTAAATCCTTTAATGCAAATCACATTTATGAATGGAACATAGATGGTCTTACTGAAAAACAAATTTTAGAACTTTTGCAAGAAATGGGTATGGTTTGCACTACCTATCAAACATAGTTTGATTATACTGATGAAGAAATAATTAATCTTTTAATTTCTAGATTTTCTGGACAATTGAAAGGATGTTGGGATTCTTATATTTCTTCTCAGGATAAACAGATTATTTTTCTGCTGTTAAAATAGAGGCGGATGGGACACCTATTACCCACAATGGTGAGCCTATTCCTGATTCTGTTAACAGATTGATTTTTACAATTGTTAATTAAACATTTTGTGCGTGATCCTTCCTGATGGAAAGATAGGTCTGCAGAATTACTTTCAAATCTTAGGTGCAGAACACTATCTGATTTCAAATGCTATAGAGACACGTTCATAACTCAAGTCTTCACCAGGGATGATGCTCATCAACCATTTTGGAAAGAAAAATTCTTAGCCAGCTTACCAACTGAGTTTGGTGAGAAGGTGAAAGAAAAATTAAGAACTCTCAATGATGGTAACATCCTCTATGAACACTTGACTTATGCGCAATTAATCTCTTACATTCAGAAAACCACACTTGAAATTTGTCAAGATGATAAGATTCAACACTAATTGGCAAAGGAAAAGACTGCAACAAGAAAGAATTGGGCACATTTTGTGAACAATTTGGCTTTCCTAACTGTAAAAAGACTAATCCTTCATGAAAGAAACATCATAAATGTTTTTCTGAATTTTCTAAAAAGAATCAAGAAAGACAAATTCACACAGACTCTAATAAACATCTAAAGAGTTTGAAGAATCTTTTCTAAACATAATCTCACAATTGACATATCAAAAGTTTCACATAAAAGCAAAACTCATTATTGGAAAAAGTTTTGTTTTAGAAACAACAGTTTTATTTGACACTGGAGCAGAGTCTAACTATATTTTAGAAGGACTTGTTCCTACAAAATATTTTGAAAAAACAACTGAGGTTTTAAGAGGCATAACCAAAGATAGGTTAAATGTTGAATACAAGATTTCAGATATTGTTATTCAAAATGAATCTTTCAAAATTAAGACACCTCTTATCTTAGTAAAAGAAATGTCTGAGCAAATCATCGTCGGAGCACCATTTGCAACTCTTCTATTTCCTTATCAAATAGGCACAGAAGGAATTTCTAAAAAATATTTTGGAAAAAATATTCTTTTCCCATGGGCTCAGTCCATAAAAGTAAAAGAATAAAACCCAATTTCTTTTAAACAAAACCAAATAATTTTTCTGAAAGAAGAAATTTCTTTTCAAAGTATTGAACAATTTTTATCCCAAGCACAGGTTTAGAACAAAAGTAAAAAATGTTTAGAAACAATTCATACAAGAATATGTTCTGATTTACCAAATGCCTTTTGGGATAGGAAGCAACATATGGTAAATTTACCTTATGAGCCAAACTTTTCTAAGAAAAATATTCCTACAAAGGCTAGACCAATCCAAATGAGTCAAGATCTTCTTCAAACTTGTAAAAAGGAGATTCAAGATCTTTTAAATAAAAAACTTATTAGGAAAAGTGGGAGCCAGAAACAAACTCAGCAGCCTTCATTTACGACCTCAGTAGCTGCTGAGGTTGTTAATGACAAACAACCTTCTGTTTTTATACCTGCACGCATGAGACCTCTCTTTGTTAAAGACATGTATAAAAAGCAGGATTGGAAAAGTGGGGAGAGGACAAACTGAGATTAACCCTTTGTGCAACTGGGCATCATGAACTAGCACTTGAAGAAGAACATGTCCATCTTTAATTAATTGAAACTGAGAATGATGAGAATAAATCATCTAGTTGGTGACACGCAAACGCCACGGTGAAATCGTGCAAAAATTAAACAGATAGTTCAATTAGCTGATAATCCCTCTTTCCTTTGATATAATATCCACGTACTTTAACAAAAGAAATTGGATTACAAAATGGATTTTGCTTAAGGATGATGAAGTAATAATCTTTGCACTCTGGAAATGGATTACATGGTAGCAACGAGGTTGTCTTGAATAGCCTAATAGTTTACATTTAGTTGGGTTCTTATACATCTACTAAGATGTTCGATCATTGATAGTACGTGTAGAGGGAGTTTCATGACCAACACTAAAACCCCTTTGAAAAATCTGTGATGCAAAGGGATTAGTCACTGTTCCTGATGGTGAATGCCCTGAGGCTAACAGGAGAACAAAAAAAAAAGCAGAGATAGACCTTCTTGAGGTGGAATTTTGTAAAAAAAAAATAGCGAAGTGGAGTTAAAATTTTGTAATCATTTTTCTCTTTTATCTTATATATCATCTTTATTAAAATTTTATAACCCCATTTTTTCCAATTTTTTAAAGTCCAACTCATAAAAGTTCTCTCTCTCTCTTCCCCTTCCTTCTTATCTACCTTCCAAGTCACTCGTGCCAAACGAACTTAAGGTAGCCTTCATCTTGAGTGCATATATCTAATTCTTTATTCATTTAGAGTGGAATTACTAAGTGGAGATGAAAGCAATATGCCTACTGGGTTCTGGGATCATCTAAGTGGAAAGACATGCACATGGCTTTCCATATCTTCTAATAAACTTGTGTAAAAAGTTTGCACATCATTGTTTCACCACATAAAAAAAGGCTTTAAAAACCCACCAAGATAGGTAGTGTTGAAGCCCAATAACAAAAAAAATCACATCCAAAAGAAGCAAATGATAAACAAATATAAAACTCTAGCCAGTAAACAACGGGGTTTGAATATATCGACCACTTAACAATATAAAGGTTTAATGTTTGAATCATCTCAAGAAGATGTAGTAATATATAATAGGATGGAAGGGAGTATGAATATTTATTCAATTTAAAGTTCTTAACTTGCTGGACAAAAACAAAAGGTTAAGTTTTAAATCATATTTTTTTTTCTAATTTTTTGCCCTCTTTTTTATAACTTTTTTTGCATTTGGCCTATCTAGCTCCTATTAGAACATGGCCTTAAATTAAGTTATTAATTACTAAAGGTACTTTTAGCATAGATAATCTTCAAGAACTAAGACTTTTCCTAACTTAGCAAGTCTTTGAAACTAATTGGCTGCTTGGTTTATGGAATTCATGGTAACGTAATGAGTGAGAATGTAATGTCATAAATAGTGATTATATAGTATTTGTTTAGTATATTATCAAGAAATTGCGAAATGAAATTTATACTTTATTTAAAAAGAATACGTGAAACAAATATATTTTAAAATATGCTAAAACTAAAAATGAATGGTATAAATATTTAAAAAGTAATTTATAAAAAATACTCATGTGTCAATTAATATAAGTTGTGATCAAGATTGAGGTCATCAGAGCTTACTTACCAAACAAGCACCTTATTGCTAATGGAATGTCTCTAAATTCATGAGCAATCTTTATGACTGCTTACGTGTACGCCACGTCACCCAAAAAATTCATCTTCAGAACTTTTTCATTACATATAATGAGTCTATTTAAGAACTTATGCGAATTATTAGTGTTAAGTAAATTTAAAAATTGTTTAAACATTTTCGATGGTGCAACTACCCTTTAAAAATTCAAAAAGAAGTAATTAATGTGTCAGCCAGCTAGTGACTTGTTTTAATTTAGAACAAAAAAATCATCCTCTTTGGTGGTGCAACTACCCTTTTCGATGCTTGTCACAAACAACAACTACCAAAGTTATGTAAACCAAACTGTCAATTAAAGTTAAATAAAAGTAATGGATGTATAAAATATATATTTTTTTTCAAAAATAGCCCTAATTATAAATATGGAGAGTGAGTGAGAGAAAATGAGTGGGGGAAAAAAAGAAAAGAAAGATATGTAATTAGTTGAGGGTAAAAATGGAAAATATTGTATTGAATTTTTATATAAAACAAAATTGCTACACATACTCATTTAATTCTATTTATAAATTATTTTCAATATATTTTACACATACCAAGGAAGATATGAAGCCTAATTAACTCTCCTTGACATGGAACAGCTTTACAAATTTATCTATATGTAATATATTTTATAATACATAAGAGTAAAATCAACATATAATAAAATAAAAGGTAAAAATCATGCATTCACATAATTAATATAATCAATTAAATGTATTATATTTAAAATGGGAAGATGCCTCCGTACTATTAGATATTTAAGAATTGAAAGATTCCTTCGCATTGTGTGTGTTTGAGAACTCCGTTGGAAGAAAGAAGTTCCTTTAAGAGGATGGAGTTTACGGATTTCTCAATGATTCTGCGGATTTCAAGATATTTTTACGGATTTCAAAATGATTTTTATGAATTTTAAAATATTTTTATCTCGATTTATAGATACTATTAAAGAAATGAAGCTTTCAAACAAGCACATTGTTAGATATTTAGGAGTCTCCATCCATGGTTCCACCAAAGCCACCACGTAATAGGCGTGGACATGTGGAGTCACATTACAAAAGGCATCCTTAGCGATTGTTTGACACGCTCGTTTAAGAGGCACCTGTAGCAAGGCGTGGATGTGCCCACTCCCTCCCTCCCTGTGGGGACCACCCGACCAAACGCTCCAGCTGGCACCTCCCCCACTCCCTACACTACTTTCAACTCTAGACAGGCCTATGCATTGATTCCACCAAATACTTGGGTAAATTTACCATCACATTTCAACAAACTCAATTAATAAAAAAAATTTAAAAGTTGATAAAATTATCGTCGGATCACAATAATATTTGATCCGGTTATTATTGACAGTTTGTGAGGTTGTTAATAACAACCAGACTAGTTACTGCTAGGATTTGATGGTAATTTTGTCAATTTTTGAAACTTTTTGTTTATTAATTCCTCTATTTGGGATCTGATGATAAATTTTTCAATAATTTATGCCTTCAATTAACAACAGTTTGAGAAAATGGTTTTGTTGTATTCTATGGGTCCCATTTTACCTTGAAAATAATGTGTGAGGGAGAAATTTCAGAAGACATATAAGATCTACAGAATGAAAATTAAAGCTTTTTAATTGAGTAGTGCCTGAAGGATGTGATGCACACAATAATTTCTCCTTTCACCTCCTTGTCTACGTGTTTTCTGCCACCACCTCCATTACGTCAACCTCACTACCCACTATGCTCATCTAAAACCCAACTTTTATGGATGCACTCTACGTGTCAAATCCTTAGTAGTTATTACTCATTCTGATCATATTTATAAGTCACTTTTTTTTGGTAAAGACAGGTCCAGGCCCGTAAAATCACATGACACTAGCAACAGAGATTCCAATCCTATCTCCTTCCAAAATCAACAAAATTTCCTCAAGTGGTGTTTGCCATTCGATTTCATCCTCCCTCAGCTTCTCACTCAAAGCCGCCAGTTTGTCCGCATAGTAATTCCCTTCTCTGTAAACATGTCTAATCTGCACTTGCCATTTCCTCCTTAGCACGCTCCTTAATCACCTTTGCAGATGGGAGTATCCTAATAGTTGTTTATCCTCCAGGCATGCTTGGGTGATCATCTTCATGTCGCATTCCGCCACCACCTGCGTAAACCCCATCTTCTAGCATAGTTCTAGGCCAATGGTCAGACCGATAATCTCGGCTTCCATTCGGTCTTTCCCTGGTTATTGCTTTGAGAAACCTCTAATCCATTCACCACAATTCCCCCTGATTACACCTCCGCATCCACCATTTCCGTCTTCTGAGCTCCATCTGTCGGTATTCAGTTTGCACCAGTTTTTAGGAGGAATTTCCCATCGGCAAGCTCGCTTCCTTCCCTTCTTTCTCGAAACAAGTCTGATTGATTCCTTTGTTTACACCGATCCACGATATGATACACAATTTGCTCTCCATTTGCAAGAACTATGAAATTTTCATTGTGGACTTGGCCATTCCTTCATTTCCAAATGAGCCAACAGGTAACAATAAAGATCTTTGACCAACTTCCTGCGTCTTTCTTATTCCTACTATGCTTAAGGTTCATCTCAATCCAGTTGCTCCATGTAGCACCAAAGAAGGATTCTCTTTTTTACACAGGTATTATCCTCCTCCAAACTTAGGGCAATCTCTAAATGCACGTATAAGATTTTCCAATTGCAATTCACATATAGGCATCTTCGTCCCACCATTCCAGCAATTCCTTAGTTGGCAGTCGTTCATAAAGCAATTGCCAGCCAAAGACTTTAACGCGTTCAGGTACCCCTAACCTCCACATTCTTTTCCACCCAAGGGAGGCCTTCCCTATCAGACCAGTTTGGATGGAATTATATTTGTATGCTGAACTTGTGTTGAAAACTCCGTCCTTCGTCCCTTTCCATTTAATATTTAATTGCTCACCTATTCTAGAAGTTGTGGTTGCTGTAACATTGCTCCCTTCACGCTCCCCATTATATTCTACGTTATTCGTAAATGTTTCCCATACTTTTGCTAATTCTTTCCACATCTTGGAATCGTGCCCTTTCACAATTAAATTATCCATTTCTTTCCTGCCCCTGCCATATTTCGCATTGAGTACCTGTACCCATAACTCCTCAGGTTTTGTATGAATCCTCCATAGAATTTTACATAAGAAAGCTTCATTCATTTTATCTAAGTCCATAATTCCCATACCCCCTTCCTCCTTTGGCCTGAACATCTTTCCCCAGGATATTTCATGCCATTTACGCTTCTCATCTACTTCTCCCCACACAAACTTCCTGCTTTCTCTCTCCAGGTCTTCAATCACCCTCTTAGGTAGCCTGTCATGCTGCATAGAGAAAAGAGCTATTAGAGAGGCCACAGATTTAACCAGAGTGATCCTCCCAGCCATCGAGAGACTAGATGCCTTCCATCCTTGAAGTCTTTTCTGCACACGCTCCACTATATATATGTATTTGTCTTTTCTCTTCTTAGGGAATCTAAGGTTTGCACCAAGGTATCTTCCCATTTCCGCTGCTTCTTTGAAACCACTAATCCTGCATAGCTCTTTTCTTGTACGCGTCTCCATATTTGTTGAAAAAATTATGCTTGTCTTCTCCTAGCTAACTCTAAGGCCAGACATTGTCTCAAAATCATGCAAACAATTCAAAATAACATCTAATTGATTAGGGTTAGCTTCTGCAAAAAGGACCAAGTCATCTACAAACGTCATATGGGATATGATTGAGCCTTTTCGGCCTACTTTCATTGCTCTCCATTGTTTCACTCTCACTCTATCTTGTATCATATATGTGTAATTTTTTCCATGCCAAGGATGAAAAGGTAAGGAGAAAGAGGATCCCCTTGCCTGAGCCCTCTAGTAGCTTTAAAACCTTGAAGTTGCTTCCCATTCCACAAAACCTTAGTTTCCTCATTCTCCACACACTTCATGATTCTGCTGGCAAACTCTTGAGGACAGTTAAGCTCCACCAACACGCTTTCAAAGAATTTCCAATTCAACCTGTAATAAGCCTTCTCAAGATCAATCTTGATTGCCATCCACCCTTTCTTCCCTTTTTTTCCTCTTCATAGGATGGAGCAGCTCCTGCACAATGATTACATTATCATGAATATTCCTTCCTGGCACAAAACTTACCTGAAAGGGAGAGACCAATATAGCCATAACACCTTCAAGTCTTCTAACTATTATCTTGGAAAGGCATTTATAGATCACATTGCATAAAGAAATGGGCCTGAACTGATTGATTCTTTCCGGGCTTTCCACTTTAGGAATAAGAAAGATGAGAGTTTTGTTCATCTCTCCAATTTTTCCAGGATCCTGCCACAATTCCTTCACGTAGGAGTAGACACTGCTCCCTACAATATCCCATCATTTTTGGAAAAAGATAGCCTGAAACCCATCCTCCCCCGGAGCTTTCATTCCTCCTATGTCAAACATAGTCTTCTTGATTTCCTCATTAGACAAAGGTTTTAACATGCTATTCCATACCTCTGTCTCAATCTTTGGCCAAGAATGTTTAGTTTGGAACCATGGCCTCTCAATGATATCCTCTCCAAACAGATATTGAAAGAATTGGTTCACCATACCTTCCACTTTATCCTCTTCCTCTACCCAATCATTGTTTTCATTCTTTAACGTAGAAACCCGGTTCCTTCTCCTTCTGACATTGGTTTTCATGTGATAGAATCGAGTATTCCGATCTCCATCTTGTAGCAATTTGGTTATGGCTTTTTGAAACCAAAAGATTTCTTCTTGGTCCAGAATCACATCAAGTTCCCGTTGTAGGTCTTTTTCCAACTTCTCCCACCTATGGCTAGCGTTATCATGTGCCATTTTTTGAATCCTCCCTATCTTCCTTAGAAACTTTCTTTTCTTTACTCTTAAATGGCCAAAAGTATTAGTATTCCAGTGCAATAGCTTAGGGACCAGATTTTCTAATTCTTCGCGAATAGATTTTTCACCTTTCCAATTTCTCTCTATTTCCTCCTTAAAGCCCTCATGTTTTAACCACATCGCCTCAAAACGAAAAGGTTTCTTCCCCATAAAAGCATTATGATTTTCCAGCTTGATAAAAAGAGGGTGATGGTCAGACTGGATCCTGGCTCCCACTTTGACCACAGCCTCAGCAAAAGCTTTTCTCCACTTAGCATTACACATAGCTCTATCAAGTTTTTTGTATAGTACCTAGGTCCTTCATATCCCAAATCAATAAGATGGCAACGTTCAATGTTCTTCCTAAACCTTTCACACTTGCTTAGGTTTGGAGGGCTTCCACCTTTTTGTTCATTACAGCTCCATATGTCATTAAAATCCCCTGCACAAAGCCACGACATCTTCATCTCCTTTGATATTTCTTCCATATACCCCCAAAACTCCCTTCTTTCTGCTTCCCTAGGACTACCATAAGCCGCAGTAAAGCACCACTGTCTTTGCCCCATTCCACAAATCAAGCAATGAAGGAACTGTTTATGTTCCTTAAGAACTTTAATTTGAATTCCATTATCTCTCCATAAAACCCATATTCCCCCTAACATCCCCTAAGCTTCCATCATTCTGTAATGTTGAAAGCCAAATTTATGAATTTTCCTTCGAGCCTTTTCCCCACTGCATCTAGTCTCCAAAAGCACTACAATTCTAGGTTTCAAATCCTTACAAACTTTTTTTAAGGCATGCCCAAAAGCTTTTCCGGCTGCCCCTCTTACATTCCACACTAAAATCATTAAAGATTAAATCAAAGAGAATAACAGGCTCTGAAACAGCTTACTTGTTCCTCTCGGAGATGCTCTCCCCTTATATACTAATCTTATCCTCTTCAAGCATGTTATTCCTGTCCATTTCCTTTTCGCCATTCTCTGGGTTATAGACCTCCATCAGTTCGGGTGGATCTGGGGGTTTATCCTCATCCACTTCCATTCCAGCAGCTAATTCATCCAATATGCCTATTTTGTTAACTAGGCCCGGCCCATTTCTAATTTCCTTGTTTAAACTCTCACCCTCTTTATGTTTCTGGACCGTATTTCTTTTTTCCCTCAAATTTTTTTCCTCCAGCCCAATTACTCGGCCCACAACCGAGCCCAAACCTCCATTTTTTCCTGTCGTCCGACTTCTTTGCACCCACGTGACACTTCTGTTGAGCCCCTTAGATCCATCTTTTCTGTCCCCGTCACTTCACACCTCTGATTTCCGCCGTGCCTACTCCTATTGTTAGTCAACCCTGATTCATACAGCACCCTTTTTCCTTTAGAATAGTTATGTCTTTTTCTGCTTCTCTCCTCACCTCCTATTTCATTGGATATATTTTTAAGTGGCTGCCTCACAATATACTCTGAAACTGTCTCCATCATCTATTTCTCCTTCTACTTCCAACATTCCATATCTCAATGATCCACTAACTCTACCATATCTCGTACTATCTTTTTTATGCACTCCATCAGAATTAAGATTTTTTGGAGCCGAGCTGCGCCCCTTCCTACTTCCCTGAGCAATCATCCATTCTCCATAGGTTTTGTTCTCCTCCATCTCCGGCTGCCGCTGCTGGTTCTCCCTTGCACATGTAGGCTTTCTCTGGTCACCTTCTCCAACCTCTGGAGCACTTGTACTCCCTGTAACCTTCTTAGGACAATGCTCAGAGTTATGCCCAAATCTTCCGCAAGTAAAGCAAATTAAGTGTAGGCCTTCGTATTCCACTCTCAGCATATGGCCATCCATTGAATATGCAGGGAGTAGTGGCGCATTGAGATCCACTCCCACACACATTTGATCATACAATGTTCTAGCTCTAGTATATGTCATCTCATCCACTTTAATAGATTTTCCAATCTGATTACCAAGAGCATAAAAGAACTTCCAATCATAATAATCAACAGGAAGTTTAGGTAATCTAACCCAAATTGCCACTCTGTTTAACTTTTCATTCCATTGATCAAAATTTTTCTTCCACATTTGCACAGTTAAATAGTGGTCTTGAATTAACCAAGGCCCCCTTCAAGTGCAAAGAAGTAATCATCTTCACTGGTGAACGAAGCCAGCATAAAGCCATTCCCTATCATGTTTAAATCAATCTTCCCAGACTTTCCCTACATGGCTTGTACCTTCCTCCTCATCTGCATAAAGCCAATGGTCCCTCCTAAAAGCTTGACAATCAGCGTATTCTTCCAGTATCTTTCCAATCTTTGCTTCTCCTCTTCTGAGAAGGTTAGCACAGGCCCAGCAACATTGTTAGTAATAGAGACACCTTTAAGTATCTCCTCCTGGTTACTGAAAAGGAGACTCCCATCCCATGTTTCTTTAGCATCTTCCATCCTCTCCTTTCCCTTTTCAGAACTCATCCTTGGTTTCGAAACCTCACGATAAGACAGCGGTTCCTTTTGGACTTCCTGCCCACAACAAACCTGCTCCCTCATCCAATCTTTTTCTCTCGGCTTCAAGGAGATATCCCCTAAGAAAATACCGTCAGTACGTTGCATTTTACCTTGTGTACCTTCATTGGTAATACTACCATTAGGCTCAGACACACAAAGGTCCTCTTCTCCTATAGAACATGTCTCTTCCAGTCTCCTCCTATCAGGAGGATGATTGGAGAGATTCATATTAGTTGGCATGGAAACAGAACTCAGACTTTCTCTCTCTAACTCAGGGTGACTTTATTTATAAGTCACTTTCAGCATGTTTTATATAGACTAAAGAAACTTTAAATCTCATTAACACTACCTTAAAACTCAACAACTTTAAATCTCATTAACCCTTCCTCAATCTTTAAAACATCCGACGTTGTCGAAGGTTGCTATTGTGGGTTGCCATGGCTGGTGTGGATCTCATCGACAGTGATGGGGATCTTGTTGACTATAGGGTGAAGGGAGGAGGGGGACAAAAGCATGAAAATCAAGTGATAGAGGCAAGGGTAAAAATTTGTGTGGCAGATATGGAATTACAAAAATAAGGCTAAGAGATGGAAGCCATTTTCATGTCTTTTGATAGATATGGAAATCAAATTTTGATTTATTCCATGCTATAACCATGGAATTGGTTCATTTCCATTTCATGTGCCCAATTCATCATATCAAATAGGCAATAAGAATTTTTTAGGGAGAGAATTATAAATTTGAGAAATAAAATTTAGTGAAGTCTTATATTTAAGATTAAAGTAAACCCATTATTTTGACTCTTATATTAAATATTGAATGGAGTATTTTTTTACTAGTTGCATTGAGTTTGAAACAACATCATTTTGAGTATAAGGAAAAATAACAACACATTGTATGTGCTTTAGGACGTTATTTTGTTGAATTATGTGTGATTTATGCATAAATATTTGGGAAATTTACAATCATGTTCTAAATAAGAGAATTATTGAATAAAAGGTCCTAAGGATTCACAAAATTACCATAAGATCCCCAGGAGTAGCTGCTGGGGTTGTTAATGAAAGTTAGTAAGGTTGTTAATGATAATATCATCAGTTACTCCTGGGACCTTATAGTAATTTTGTGAATCTTTGAGACCTTTTATTTATTAATTCTCCTATTTATGACCTGATTGCAAATTTCCCAATATTCTATTTATCTTTGAATTAAGTTTCTTATTAAGGATTACATATAAATGAATACTTTTTATATATTTTAATTACACTATTTGAATGATGATAGGCTGAGATAAGCTCTACCTCAGATGAATTACTTATCCATAAACCATTGTCTCAATATGTATAATGATTGGTCTGGTTTTCAATATTTTCTCCTGGTCTGTTTAAAAAAAACATCTACTCAAATTACGTAAAATAACAGTTGATTAAAACTTGTTAAAAACAATAAATATGTAAGAGATATAATTTTTTTTCAAATATATCCTTATTTAAATAATAAATTAAAGATAAAATTTTGCATGCATGTAATAGGTTTAATGACATGACTTATGTTAAGGAAAAAAATGACTCTCTCTCAACCTGATTAAAAAAAAGGAAAAACATAAAAGAGTAGTTATTTGGGAGAATTGACATTAACCGTTTGGTAAGATAAAATGCTCAAAAACAATTCTCCACCACCACTTCAAAACAGATAACCAATACGAGAAAAATCATATTTAACTATATATTTAATAAGATTAACTTATTTTAACAATTTTTCCGTGTGTGAAATAACTCAATAAGTACAAGTATTGACAACAATGATCCATTTGGAAACACAGTACAGAAGTACTTTTACACAAGTCGATGTAAATATGTGAAGGCGATTATCTCGTTTTGCGGAAAAATACTGTTGAACATACTTTTAGTGAGTATACAAACTTTTACTAAACAAGCACAATATGTTAGCCAAAAAAATAGTGATGACGATTACATGGGAAAGCTAATTTCCCACGTTTCCACCTTATTGCACACAAGTTATAAAACTCTTTTTATATATTTACTTCGATTTACATAAAATTATTTCTAACGAAACAATAATAACCATAATCCCTCGGTTTGTACGCAGGCTCTTCAATCTCCATCATAATTAACTATTTAATCCTAACCCTTTAAATTTCCTTCCCTTCCAATCAAACCCATTTCTACACAAATATTCCCCACCACCACTCCCCATCCTCCAATAGCTAATCATCCCACATGATTTGGAAAGTTAGGTAACCTCAAAATATACCCCCCAACAAAATCCCTCCCTTGCCCCACAGTAACTTATATTTAATTAATAGATTATTACTTCATTTTAATAATAAAAATATTTCTATAAATCATACCTTTCTAATTATATTTATAAATCACTTATAGTATATTTATAGATATAAAAAATCCTTAAAATTCAACAAATTTTTAATTTTATCCTCTTTTAATATTTATTGTAACAAAGGATAACAAAATCAATACATAATAAATGAAGGGTAGGAGTGTACATTCTCGCATCTTAACGGCCGGCCAAGTTAGCTCGATTGCACCAAAAAGGTCCGACTATGTGACGTGGGCTAATCTCTGCCGTCCATCGAAGAAATGGTTGCTCTCACTTGCTCTCTCCATCGGAGTGTTGGATAAGCAACGCAATCCGACGAGTCGTCCGAGCTGGACCGGAAACGACATAGACCGAGTGGGCCTCTGACACGTGTCGTCTGGCTATTCCACTTGGACACCCCAGCTCTGTTAGATCCGGAGAGAATGGCAGTTCGGTCAGCCAGGGCAGCCATCTGCCCTGCTTCCCGCGCCCCAGCGTCTCATGCGAAGAGGCATGATTTGATTTCTTCTTAATTAAATTAATTAATTGATTAATTAAAAAAGGGAATTATATTCGAATAAATATATACTAATGCGGTCGTTTAAGAGACAGAGTTAAGAACAAAAGGCGTGTTCCGCGCCAGGCCGCCAGCCCATATGGAGAGAGAGAGAGATATTTTTAGAGAGAGAGTAGCTCTTGCACAGTCCCGACGCGGATTCGAAGGTGAGAGTTTGATGGCAGTGATTTATGGCCATTTTGTCGAGAATTGTCAGTAAGAGACTGGAATCTTCTAGTCCCCTTTAGGCATTCTTTTCAGAGAAGTCGTCTGGTGGCGGTGATTTGTCTTCCTCTATTTCTTTAGATTGCGAATCGTTGAGGAAGATTAGACGGCTTCCAGCGCTGTTCAACAAAAAGGCTGTTCTTCGTGTTGTGGTGAAGTCTTCTTCGTTGTGTTTAGCAAGACTGGTGGCAAGATTCTCAAAAAACTGCCGCAGAGATGGAGCTATATGCCTGTGCGGATGAATACGAAAAGCTCGTTATACGGATGAGCTCCCCCAGGTCTGTCTATTATTATCATTCGTCTTCCTTCATTTGTTAGGATGAATCCTAATTTTTCGGGCTTTTTCTCTGCTTCTACCCGATTTCAGCCTGTGAATGTGCGCTTTGTATAATCATTTGGGTGGAACTGGTTGTATTCGTGCGGATTCATGAAATTTGATTGTTCGATATGGTTTCTTTACCTGATATTTATGCTCCTTGTTTTTTAGTGCTATCAAACTGGAATTCTCGCTACCTTTTTTATTTTTTAGAAAATATTCGACGTATTTTTCAGAATATTTCATACTTTATGCTCTGATTTCTTTTGCTCCGATGAAAGATCTTTTCAGCTAAACGGAAAATGCCGTTGCGGCGTCATGTTTCGTATGATTGCCTTCCTTCCGCAATAATGTGTTTCGGCTTTGATCTATGACCTGAACCTCATCCTGCTATCCTTTGTGCATTATGATTAATTTGTGATTATTAAATTTTCCCAAGTGTGAAGAGAATTATGGACAAAGAACCGGAAAAAAAAACAGTATGAACAGAATGAATACAACTTTCCTTTTCCCACCGACTTTTAAACCTGATTTGTTCAACCTCAATATTTTAGCGTTACTCTGACTTTTATTATCATGTCTAGCCTTCCTGCCGTTTTAGACTTTGTCTTCTTCACATCTAACATCTTTCTTTCGGGTCGCAAACTTGAAATACGGAAATACAATAAGTAATTTCACTGACTTTGACCTTTCTTGCGAAACAGGGTTGTAATCGACAATGGCGTCTGCTCCACAGCGACTCTGGTCAAGGTAACCTTGAACGACAATCTTTCAAATACGAGAAATTTTGGTCCTCTTATCAATTATGAAACTAATAAACTCTAGTTCGATCGATTTCACAGTTCGACAGCGCTAGAAGACATGGTATTCTCTTGGATGCCGTACAAGTGCTTACTGATTTGAACCTTTCCATTAAAAAGGCATACGTATCTTCTGATGGCAAATGGTTCATGGATGGTAAGCTATATCTCACAGCTTGTCTTAATTCCTGCGAAATGCTACACTCTGGCGTGGCTTTTTCCCGCTTTTGTTTCAATCACTAATTAAGTATTTGTGATTACTTGATCGACAGTTTTCCATGTTACTGATGAAAACGGAAACAAGCTAACAGATGCGAGCGTTTTAAGATGTATGGAACAGGTATGTAATTTAATTTAAGTTGAATTAATTGCTTTGTAACTCATTAAAGTTCATCACTTGTTAAGCGTATTTATTTAATTTAACTTTATCTAAAACTCTTTTTCTCTGTTAATAACAGTCACTGGGCAGCATTCATAACGGGAGAACCAATGCTTCAAACGGTCTCACTGCGTTTGAGTTAACGGGAACAGACCGTGTCGGTCTTCTTTCAGAGGTATTTGCAGTACTAGCCGACCTACAATGTGATGTAGTGGAGGCTAAGGTTTGGACGCACAATGGCCGAATTGCATCCCTTATCTACGTCAGAGACTGCAATTCGGGGTCCACCATCGAGGACTCTCATAAAATTAATGGTATTGAAGCACGATTAAGAAATGTATTGAAGGGAGACAATGACATTAGGGGCGCGACAACCTCGGTTTCTATGGCCGCAATACACAACGAAAGAAGGATGCATCAGCTGATGTTTGCCGACCGTGATTACCAGAGGAACCCAATCTTCAAGGCAAGGTCCGATATTCCGGTAGTCACCGTTCAGAATTGGGCAGAAAGGGGCTATTCCGTCGTGAGCATTCAATGCAAGGATCGAACAAAGCTTCTTTTCGATGTTGTTTGCAACTTGACGGACATGGAATATGTTGTTTTTCATGCAACTATCACCTCAACCGGAGATCAAGCACATCAGGTAGATGGTCA
>JANTPZ010090254.1:0-11616 GCA_025593235.1 Vachellia pachyceras | reverse complement strand
GCTGTGGTCGTCAAGACCGTCAACAATACATGACTTCGATGCTTAATCAGATATCGAAGAAATTATCGACCAAGAGCTAAAACATCAGAAATCCTTGATTTTTAAAAGCTATCTTAAGGTAGAATAGGTGAGCAGGAATGAGCAGCTTTTGATCAGATCAGTAAAGCAGAGAAGCTAATAATTAACACAGAAAGGAACATCAGAAAGCTTGGAAATGTTTTTCAGGAGAGGAGGGGCAAAAGGTAAAAGATGGAAAGGGAATCGTATTGTAAGTGGGAAGTCAACGAATGGATTTCTAAACTCCGGCCGGTGAGTTGGCCGGAAAACTAGAGGAGGAGGAAAGTGGACAGGCAAGACAGGAGCCGACAAAGGAAGCAACAAAAAAGGAGGGGTTGCCAAGTTTCTGAGAGACCAAATGCTGTCGCTTGCCCCTTCACAATCACAATGCCCCTTTTCACTTTTCTCTCTCTAGGCACCCCCCCTCTCTCTCTCTGCGAGTGCCACTGACAACATCAAAAGTTGTGGACCTCTGGAATCAAGAGGCTTAACAACTGTTTAATTTGTTTTTTATAACAATGTTCAATTAGTGTTCAGCGCACTTTTTTTACCAACAGTTATAGGGAAAACAATGAGACATTGAAATTAATTAAAAATTATCTAGATGATAAACAATATACTAAGTGCAGAGTTTGGGATTATGTTATGAGAACAATTTTACCGATTTTAAAGTAAGTATGTGAAAAAGTTTTATCTCAACTACATGCAACGCAACGTAATTAGAAATCACTTCTCAAACGTATACTTACTCTTAGTAAAAGCCAATTTACTTTTCTTAATCTCCACAAAAAAGTTAATTTTGTTAAGATAAATTTTGAATAAATTATTTAATTATGATGTATATTTTCAAATAAATCTATCATTAGATTATATTATATCATGTCTTTAATATAAGAATCAGTTAATTTTTAAAAAATATTAAAAAATAAATAAATTACTCAACGATACCATATATTTTAAAATATGTATATATCTCATTAACTTATGTATTAGTTTATAAATTAGAAAAATTATTTTGGGGGACAATTGTAAATATATCAATTAATCAACTTCGTTAATCTCTCTTAATTTAAAAAGGTATTAAATATAGCTTCTTTAATCTCATTCAACTAACTTTTACATTAGTTGGAAGCAAATTTCACCAGAATTTTGTAAGGTTATCCATAATTAACATTTGCAATTACCATTAACAAAAGTTCCATCATGAGCAGAATGCGAGGCTCTCAAAAGAATGATGTAACTGTAATAACTGTCAACAACATTCTCACTCTTGTTGTGAATTTTTTTTTTTTTTTTTGCGATTAGATCCCTTTTTTTGGTGCTTTATTGTGATTGGCAGAAAATGAAGTTTTGTTTTACGTGACCGAGTGGATATCATGGGTGTCCCTTAAACAGCATTATAACTATACAAAAGGAACCATAATTTGGAGGGCAAATAGATAATAAACAAATGGTGAGAAGGGATAAACTTGTAATTGCGTCAATAGAAGGACTGAAATGTCATGTGGCCACCCATTATCATCCTCGGCCCGCAATGGCCGCGTTCATTTCTTCACATCACATATGTGTGCATACAAAATGTTATTAACACTCGTTGCAACTTATTATAATTAATGCCACCAGTTTATAATGCAAAGTACGTAGTAGGGCAAGAACTAAAAGAGGAAAAACTCACAAAATCCGGTTTGGATAAACAGTATTAAAAGTAACTTGTCGATGGAATGATTTTTGAAAAAAAAATAATTTTAAGCAAAAGTTAAAGTGTCTATTTAATAAAGCGCTGGAAAATTAAGTTTACACAATTTGAGATGAAACTCTTTTCACGTACCACGTACACTATAAATCACATTGAAAGAGTAACTTCCACCGTCAATCAAAACACGCACAAATGATGTGATACTATTTATATTTGGATAAGCAGTTGTCTATGTGACTTTTTGTGAAAATAAAAACTTATTCAAATAAATGGTTGAGAGGTAAGTTTTGGTGGAAAGATTTACAATGACATAAATCTCATCAAATAATACATATATATTATATATATTGTTATGCTTTTATGGAAAGAATAAAATAATAAAAATAGGTTAAAATATACAATTGATTATTTCAATTCACATCAAATTCCAGTTTGATCTTTACAATTTAAGAAGAAAACTTTTAGTCCATTTTTCTTAACATTGTTAGTTTAATTTAATGGACAATGATGGGCTATCAAATATAAGCAGTGATTTTGTATTTAAATACCAATAAAATATGCTTAAATTTCAAATGTTCAATACAGTTATTTTTATATTTTAAAAATTAATCGTGTTCTGTTATAATTTAATAATAAAATCATCGTTTAAATTTAATAACTCATAGTTCTCCGTTAAATAAAACTAATGATATCAAAATAAGAGAACTAAATATTTACGTTTTTAATTTAAGAGATTAAACTAAAATCTGATATAAATAAGAAATATGCATTTAAAATGATGTATGGTGGAATAAATTGTAGGTAGATTGAGTTGAAAACTCCTTTTGATTTTAAGCTTTTTTATAGGCCGAATCAACTGCATTGCAAAACGAGCCATTTTCACATAATGCATTTTACGCCACTAAAAGTGATTTTAGGGAACTTCCTAAAAGTATTTCTTTATCAAAAGAAAATCAAGAAAGTGCATGTTTGAGAGAGTGTTTGGACTTTCTAAATATGTATCCAACAGTCTTTTTCTGTAAATCGATATAATCTCTTTCACATATTTACCGAATCGGATCATATCAATTACTGCCAGTCCCTCCGCTTTATAATCTACCCCTCTCACGTCATTCTAGTTATAAGTAGTTTTTAACTTATTTTATATAAAGTGAGATAAAAACAATTTTATACAGAATAAAGTAAACTTTAAATTGTATTAATTCTGTCTAGACATTAATTTTTTTTAAAGTTAACACATAATAAATGAAGAGTGAAACTGTACACTCACATAAAAAATTAATTGATCATATTTATAGGATAGATATAAGGTTTTATTTGTACATCCACTTAATAATTTTTCCATGTAAACATACAATTTAATCATTTAGTTACTATGTGTTGACTTTTTCTCATGTGTTACAAATAATTTTAAATAAGGATAAAGTTATAAAGTTGTTAAATATTAGGACAGAGATAACACAGTAGTATATATAAAACATGTTGAAAGTAATTTATAAATGGGATAATTGAATATATGGCTTCTAAGATAAACTCTTAGTCCATACAATAAATGAGTTGAAAGCCATTAATGAATATTTATCAATTTACCCATGCAATTAACTAAGGACGTTTGAAAACGCGGTATATAAATACTTTTACGCAAGTTGAGGTAAATATATGAATGATATTATCT
Organism: Vachellia pachyceras; assembly: GCA_025593235.1. Taxonomy (NCBI): domain Eukaryota; kingdom Viridiplantae; phylum Streptophyta; class Magnoliopsida; order Fabales; family Fabaceae; genus Vachellia; species Vachellia pachyceras. The sequence goes on along the minus strand of JANTPZ010090254.1, from coordinate 8,188 downwards.
TGTTTTACTAAAAAACACTTTTAAACGTGTATTTGACTTTTCTAAACGCTCCAACAAGTAAGCCCTACATTTAAAGTAAGAAAATTGTTTCATTTAATTGCAAATTATTAAAGTCAGTTGCTTTTGAGAAGATTATAAAAAATAAATTACTTAATTACAATATATATTATAAAATGTTTATCTATAGATTATCATTTAGTAAGTAAGATAAATTATTTGAAAAAACTGGTAAATATACGGTTGATTGTTTTTTTAATCACTTTTAAAAAATTGCATATTCTCTAAGGTTTTTCAGAGTTTATTAAAAAAAGAATTACATATTCTTGTAGGAAAGAGGGAGGAGGGTAGGTGGAGGAGGAGCGAGGAGCAGCCGAAAGTGTGGCTCATTTATGAATATGATTGTGGCTCCCAAAGTCTTTGCTTCGGCAATGCTACAGCCTGGGCGGTGGAAAGCACACATTTGACATCACACCCCTCTACTACGTTTGGCGTCACATCATTTCATTTTTAACGCTTCCAATCTAAAACGTAACTCTAAAAAAAAATGTTTCTATGAAAAGCAATCCCATGGCAGATTGGCAGGTACAGTCAAAGCTAAATAAAATACTCTTTGTAAAGCTGCAAACAGGACGAAGGGGTAAGTGAAGTGATGGGATCCGCAGTGTTCCACTCCCAATAGTTTGCAGTGACTTTGTTTGTTCTCGTTCTGTCATGTTTTAAATAAATATACATTTTTTTAAATAAAAAATACATTCAACATTTTTTTCTTTAAAATATGATAATTTTTTTCACATATTTACTTCGACTTACGTAAAACTACAACTCTAATGCATTTCTAAATAGACAAATTCTGTGAGGAATAAACATGGTCAAATACGTACAACAATGCGGGTTGAAGGGACATTGACCCATTTCGCTGAACTTTTGGAAAGTTTAACTGACAACAATATTTTTTGGTAAAACGAAAATAATCTTCTTTACATATTTGTGCAGCTAGGGGTCAAGATTAGAGAAGGAACAGGAGAGGCCACTTTGGCCTCCACCGGACAGAAATGTCTTGAATCAATCATGGGGGAGAGCCACACTTTGAAAAGCAGACCTTCCTTTGGAGTCGGAGCATGTTTCAGGATAAACACTCCCAGTGTAAGATCTATTACAATGTGCCCCTCATGAGAGCTAACGTCCTCATGACTACTCCTGCAAAATTTTCTTCCGCATTTTCACTGTGAGGCAGTCCTTCCAGTTAGAATCCATCACAGGCATCGATCCAACTCCGTCCAGGGTCAAGAGTACAACTGATCTCTCCCACTCATGACATCTTGCTTCATTTGATCAAAAGCTAATTTTATCAATGCAAACGGAGACAGATGCTTGATTCCATGTCGTCCATATAGTTTTGCAACATATCTATCTCTCTATCTATCCATCTATCAGAATTGATGAGCATCCTATGAAAACATCCCCAATACAACTTAAAACTTAAAAGAGCATAAAGGATGAGATTCCACCACATGAAAAGCAAATGCTTATGGGAGCTGTAATTTCAAAATGAATTCCAGTGTCTAACAAATAAAACTAGACATACATACATACATACATCTTTAGTTTAATGCAATATAAGAGACCCGAATACTATACTATATAAACACACGCACGCACGCACGCATGTGCCTTTCATAGAACGTATCCATGAATGCATATATATATATCATTAAAGAGAGAGGAGCTAGAGGAGAGAACGGGTCGTGACTGTGAAACCCAGCAATTTGCGAGTGTGATGAGATGAAGTGCCCAGAGGGGAATTGTTTTGTTTCGGAAATAACGTGGGATGATGGGTTTGCATTGTGTCAACCGTGGACTACTCGTCATTGCTAATGCACTACAACTATTTAATTCGTTTCCTTGATTCCCGAGAACCAACCCGCAAAATATGGGATTCCTTATATAATTAATTCAACAGATACGATTCTGAATAGGATATCAGGAAATAATACAACGGCCTGCGATTACGAGGAAAGCTCATTGCTGTAATGAAAAAACAACGCAGCAAGAGTACCAAATGTAAATATCTAACTACTGAACAATAAACTCATATCATGTCCAGCTCCATCTGCGTAGCTAGCTACTCTGCTCAACATTTTTAATTCAGTTAACTAGTTGCATTCACAAAGCATGAGTTCAGCGGGATCTTGTTGCTTGATGCATATGTTGGCTATTCACACTCTGAATCGTGTTGGCTATTTATGTGATGTACCGTATCGACTTATCCTATGTAGTTATTTGTGCACATGAATATTCACTTGGAGGTGCCACGTAAATCATTGTGTGGATCAAGTTGCTTAACACAGTTTGTTATTACCATCAGCTCATGATTTAGGGACCAAAACCACTCAAATGCTATTTTCTTACTCAATAAACTAAACAAAGGTTGATAGTTGTGTTTGTTGGGAACGTTTCTAAAAGTCAAACACACAATCAACAGTGTTTTCCGCAAAACGAGATAATCTCCTACATATATTTATTTCGGTTTGTGTAAAAGTACTTCTCTACCGCGTTCCCCAACAGGTCCAATTAGGAGTTGGCCTCAGATACTCCTCAAATTAAGTCTGTGTTCATTCTGTTGATATGATTTTATGTTAGTTGTTTTAATTGCCTCGATTACTAGGATTGCATATTTTAGGTGAGAGTTTTAGCTCAGAGAGAAAAATTGTTGGGAGACATGCTTGGCACAGAGTTGAACCTACGACGCTACTTGTTTAGTTGAATAAAACTCACGTCACTCCATGATGAGATTTATTGCCCTCAAATACTACTTCTCCAGTGCTGTGCTAAAAGTAAGTATATATTAAGGATAAGAAGAAATACTCCTACGTTACTAAATTCTATTTATAAGATAGAAAGATATGTGAAGGAAATTGTCTCGTTTAGCAGAAAAACACTGTTGAACGTGTTTATAAATACATAGAAATACTTATATGAAGTTTCCAAACCGTGCCAATGTTTTACTTGGTTCTCTCAAGCTCTTCATTACCCTTGGCACACAAATCTTGGTTCACCCCTTTCAATTTCCTTACGACTAAGGAAGTCAGTTTAACCACCGTTTTCAGCACTTACTGGTAGACAAATAGAGAAAGTTGAGTTCAGATGACAATCATAAAAACATCTATTTTTTTTTCTTTCAACAACTGGCTTCGTGTGTTCAATCTATCCTCAGGAGCGGAAGCCCCAAATAAAATTGTCAAAATCTTTATTGAAAAGATTCACATCTCATTCATCAGTTAGCATCCTTGGAGGCAGGAGGTGGGTTCAGTCACCTTAATTCCTAAACCCTTGGGCTCAGATAGGGTAGAGATGAAGGCTCTTCCCTTGATCATCAACTGTCGCCAATTTCTCGATTGAAGGGCAGCGATTTTGCTCCCTTCCCCTTAGTTTAGAAAAACGAAAGGAATGGGAAGGGAAATTTTAACAAATCTTCCCTCTCTAAAATTGGGGGGTTTCAGAGGGAATGCTAATAGCCATATTTTATCACGGCTAAATTAACCTTGAGGATTCATCCTGCATCCGACCTTTTAATGAGATAGCCTTCCACATGAATGAATTATTTGAATCCTTCTTATTCCCCCCATCCAACCAAACCAAACAAATCAGTGCAAAATAATTAACTTCATGTTATCAGAGAAAAAGCATTGGCTCAAGTTTATCAGAGCACCATTCCGACAAGCCATCAGCACTGTTAGCATCTTTGCACAAAAAGAGTCAGCAGTGCAAACCCCAGAAAACGTAACATTCAGAAAACAAAGAGCCAATGCTCATCCCTTGCACAATCCCCAACGATTGTTGTACTTGCTGCACTGAACATTGTGGAGAAACTTGGAGTCATGGACTTTGGAAAACTTGCAACTATGGAACCATCTAACACAAAATCAATTAATCGTAGTGATTGGAGAAGCAAAAGCATTCTCCACATTTTCCCTTTTCACAAAATCAACATGGAAAACATTTTGCATCAAATACACCCACCTCTACATATTTTTCATTTCCAGGCCATCAGGGGCTGAGATGAAGCAAGCGGCTGAATATATATCGCCTGACAACGGAAGTCAGGCATGATTAAAAAGTCAACTCTTACATTTTCGCCAAGTTTGCAAAATAGATCCAACTGAGCATCGAAACGATCAGCGGAATCAATCCATCTCTGAGCCACAAGAAGCTGATTCAACTGTTGCAGTTATCATTTATCATGCATATAGTGGAATAAAAAAAATGTGCCTGTTTACATTAGTGCACTTAGTTGAGATCGTTTAAATCAAAATTTAGAAAATGGTAGAAAGAAAAATGAAATCAACCGTGATTTTTCCTCATCTTCACAAGTAAAAGAGAGATGAGAGTTAAGATGACTATTTTAAGAAAACAAGTAAAACCATTATTCATTACAATTTCGAATTGAACATCAAAAAATTGTCAGAAAAGGGAAGTCCAGGAGCAATCTCAAACCTATACAAGGTCGAATAGGATGGTAAACCTCATAGATAATGAAAACAAGTCTAGAAAGACGGGTATTAAACTGGAATATCGGAATTCATCCCAAATGTACCAGTCTTCCACTTTGATCAAACCAGTACCACATCGTCCGTCCAGATGAACATTAATGGGGGTATAAAGTGATATGAATTGCGTCAATAAACTAGAAACGGAGACAATAAGCTATATGTAGTACACTCTATATATCCATTATTCTTATAACTCTTCATCATATCGCATGCTCTACTTAAAATATCCAAGAACACATAATCCAGAAAGAAAAGTACATGAAACAAGTTTCGAAGAGGGCTAACGCCCAAGGTCAAGCTGAACAAATCTTATCAGACAGGACTAAGAAGCTGTGAGAGGTGGGGCTTTGGTTCTGAGTTCATACCGATGATGATCACCAACGGAATGAAGCCATAGTGAGTGATGACCTTTGCTTTCTTCATAGTCCAAGTGCTCCACTCCTTCAGGCATTGAGACGCCGATCGCTCCTCCGATGCCTTGGAGCTCTTGGTATTCTTCCCTTTCGCTTTCAAAGAAACCCTCGACGCCATTGATATTCCCTCGGCTCTTCGGGCACCGCAAATTCGGCCTAAAACCAAATACACCCCGAACCCTAATTATATTTATACAGAGCGGAACCCGCCGATCCCCTTGCAGCTTTCCTACCACCACGGTGCGTTGCAACTTAAATATATATATATATATATATATATAATTTTTTAATTTTTTTTAAAAAACACACTTTTAATTCTTTATTATTAATATTCTTGATTTTATTCAATAAAAAAAAGTTGATTCAAGTAATTTAATAACATTAAAATATGCTTAGATATTGATTATTTAATATAATGATTTTTATATTTTAAAAGTTTACGATATTTTATCAGTGTATAATGACAAAAACACCATTTAAATCATCATTTTATGTGAAGTAAAATTAACGATGTTAAAAATAGTCAACTAAAAATGCAAGTTAGGGGATTAAACTGAAAATTGATGTAAATTTAAAGGATAAAAAGTAACATTTATACATAAAGAAAAATACCTTCCTTTTTTAAATGACTGAGATGAGATTATAATCCTATTATCAAAATCCACTTTAATTTTTATCACTGCTAAGAATAATTTATTACACCGTACAAAAAATAATAATTTATTATAAAATTTTGAGCAAAAATTAATATAGGCTTGTTTGGTAAGTCCGCTGGAAGGACGGACACAGATTCCGAAGTAAATATGTAAGAGGAATTGTCTCGGTAAGCGTAAGAATGACTTTTGGATGCTCAAACGGGCTATACCTCTTCATCATATCGCATGCCCTATCATTTTAGTAACTGAAATTTATGCAAAGATTTAAAATTATTTTTATATTTATAATTTAATTACCTACACTCACTCCGATTTAAAGAAATTTATATTTATAATATTATACTTAAAATTAATAAAATTTAGATAAAATTAACAAGTATGGTGTACGTGTTTGGAACATTTTTCAACAAGTCTATAAATTTAAAAAATTACAAAATAAAAAAATGTGTAATCAATTTGAAATTATAAAATTAATTAACATTTTATAACATGATACTATACTTTACAATTACTTCTGTGCGACTTAAATAATTAATGAGAAATATTTTGGTTAAAAATAATTAAAAAGGTTGAATAAATGGAAATACGATTTTTAAAAATACATGAAAGATTGTGTGATATAATTTTTTATTCTAAATGATGTCTATATAATTTTTAAAATAAAAGTGCAGTCTCCACAATCAAAATAAAATGAAGAGAATGCCAATGACTTTTATTATTGTTGTAAGAAAGTAAATATGAGAGAAAATCATTGATGAGGAGTTGATGAAATTAATAACAACCGCGTCAACATTTCAAAAGCAAGGATAAATTCATTAGAGAAATGTCATCCAAATATTGTTAGTTAAATAATTTATAAATATTAAAAAATTAGTTTAAAATAAGAGGAATAACTAATTTATAAATATAAAAAATAGATTATGATAAGCGAAGTAACATTCTGGCAAAAAAAAAAAAAACAAGAGTACCAATAGAGCTGGTTTTATTTATTTGCCTTGACTGATATGATAAGGGAAATTATCAAAATGTAAATCTACCAATGGGCATTTCACCCTCTTCCCCAATGCACCTTTCTTATTATTAATCTACTTGAATGTATATTTTTAATAATTTTATATTAAAAATAGGAGATAGTATTATTAAATAAAGATTTTATTAAATTTCAAGATTAAGTCATAAAATGTATTCATTTAAATTTTTCCATTTTTTGTATGATATTTTCACATAAAATCACAATTTATTAACCTGATTAAGACGAGACAATTGAACCTTGGTTCAGTATCTAATCCAATCCAATACCCATTACAGTTCTAAAAGATTGATTATTCACCCAAAAACCAAAAAAGATTGATACACACCCATATACACCTCAATGACTAAAGAATCCATACCAAAAAAAAAAAGGAACAGAAACGAACACCTTGGGTCCTTGGCTTAAACAAAGAACATATAAGCTAACTCCACGTTAGTGCAACCGAGCTTAAACCTCTGCATTGATGTACACTTCCGCTGAATATCTGCAGAGGCAGTATTGAGATTTATGTTGATGAAATGTTATTCAACCTTCAAAGGCATTCTTATCGTCAATCAAATTGCTGAGAGAAATGAAAGCAACTTCAAATTTCTTCATCTATCAAATTTGTTGAGAATAAAAATATAGAACCATTTGGTTGCTAAATGTCTCCATCAACCATGATATCATTGACGGTAAAAGACACCTTATATGCAAGGCTAGGGTCTGTAACAAATGCAAGATATTCTTGGAAATTGGTATAACAGAGCGGGAAAGTAGTGGATCAAGCAGAAGTTATTACAAATATCTAGAATGACAACGATGACAAGGACTGAGGGATAATTGTAGCATGGGTGTTAATTTTATAGGAGGGGTGACCAACTGAGGTCGAGTTCAGAAGAGGCAAATCCTCACAATGTAATGAATTAAAGTTCAAATCTTCACCGGAAGATATGGTCAGTGCCCGACGGTGTCTTAAATATCATTGCTTATAATAAGAAGATATATATGCTTAACAAAAAAAATGTATTTTTTGGGATGTATGATATGTTTAGCCTAATGGATTTATGTTATGTATGGCGTAAGTTGGCCCAAGGAGATGTGTACAGCGTAATGGACTATAATAAAACTATTCACAGGCCTTGGGCTTCAAAACTTAAGTTTGTGCGTGAATGAGTCGTGCATTAATGCAAAAAACTTCTATAAACAAGTGATCATAAGATTAGTCCAGTGCAATGCTCTGTTTTCTAGTTCTGGAGCAGGCTATAATATGGAATCATAAAATATCAAGATTTCAAATCAAAGGGAAAACATAGGTCAAATGACCCCTCAAATGAGTAAACCCTATAAAGTTATCAACAATGCATTACTAGAAAAGAGAAGTCAAGTTAAAAAGTCTTGTAAATATTTACAGTATGAAGTGGATTTAAATTAAAACAAGAGACGTAACATCATGCCCCTGTGAGAGAGAGATTACCAATACTAGTTGTAAGAAATTAGGCGGATGCTGTTTCATATCCCTCTGCCTCAATAACTTCAACCATGGACAAGTCACCT
>JANTPZ010090253.1:0-36428 GCA_025593235.1 Vachellia pachyceras | reverse complement strand
GCTTATCAACTGTTTAATTTGTTTTTTATAACCATGTTCAACTAGTGTTCGGCGCACTTTTTTTACCAACAGTTATAGGGAAAATAATGAGACATTGAAATTAATTAAAAATTATCTAGATGATAAACAATATACTAAGTGCCAGTTTGGGGATATAATAGGACAACAATTTTACCGACTCTAAATATGTGAAAGAGTTTTATCCCAATTTATATAAAACATGATTGGAATCATTTTCCAAACATACACTTACTTTTACTAAAATTCAGTTTACTTTTCTTAGTCTTCATAAAAAAAGTTAATTTTTGTTAAGATAAAAAATTTTGAATAAATTATTTAATTATAATGTATATTGTCAAATACTTTTATCATTACATTATATTTCATCCAATCTTTAATATAAGAATAAGTTAACTTTTAAGAAAATATTAAAAAAAATAAAAAATTACTCAACAATATTTTGAAATATATATGTATCATTAGTTTATATATTATTTTATAACCTAGAAAAATTAGTTTGAATGATAATGGTAAATATATCAATTAATTAGTTTCTTTACTCCCAAGAAAACATCAACTGAATTTTATATTAAAAATATGAGATTGTGTATCACTTTATAAGTGTAATAAATCAGTTTAGAAAAGATATTAAATATAACTTACAAATTTCAGCAGAATTTTGTAAGGTTATCCATAATTAACATTTGCAATTGCCATTTAACAAAAGTTCCATCACGAGCAGAATGCGAGGCTCTCAAAAGAATGATGTAACTGTAATAACTGTTAACAACATTCTCACTCTTGTGAATTTGTTTTTTTTTATTTTTGCGATTAGATCCTTTTTTTTTTGGTGCATTATTGTGATTGGCAAAAAAAAATGGAAAATACTTAAACAAGCAAACTTGTCGTAATGAAGTTTTGTTTTACGTGACGGAGTGATATCATTAGTGTCCCTTAAACAGCGTTATAAGCATTGATTAGCCGCATCGCTGGTTTCAAAAGGAACCATAATTTGGAGGGCAAATAAATAATAAACAAATAGTGAAAAGGGATAAACTTGTAATTACATCACATATGTGGCCACCACCCATTATCGTCCTCGCCCGCCCCGCACATGGCCGCGTTCATTTCTTCACATGTGTGCAAGCTTGCTTGCTCATTCATTATTAACATTCCATCAACTTATTATAATTTCTATTTATACTCCATTCCTGGTGGAGTATTTTTATTATTGAACAAAATAATTAGGATTTTAGAAGTTTGGTTGTGGAAATTAAAAGATTAGTTGCTAATAAATAATGGGGGTGTTTGAAAATGCTTCTCAACACCCCAAAAGTACGTTCAACAGTATTTTTTCACAAAACGAGATAATCTCCCTCACACGTTTATCTCGTAAATGGTAAAAGTACTTCTCTACCGCTTTACCAACCGGATCCTAAATTACAAAAGCTTTCATAAGCTCAAGCGGTGAGATTAATTTCAAATGGGATGTAAATGGTTCTTTGTGTGTTTTTAGGGACTCCGTTGGGAAAAAAGAGTTTACGGATTTCTAGACTATTTTACAGATTTTAAGATAGTTTATATGAATTTCAAAATGGTTTTTATAGATTTTAAGATATTTTATCTCAACTTACATGCACCGTTGAGGGAAGGAAGTTCCCAAATAAACACTTTATATAGTGTCCGTTTGGCAACACGGTAGAGAAGTACTTTTACGTAAGCCAACGCAAATATATGAAATAAATTATCTCATTTTATAAAAAAAACATTGTTAAATATACTTTTATGTATAAGTTAAACGTTATTAAATAAGTACGTAATCTTGCAACTTTCCGTTGTAAACCATGAAAGGCTATTTAAAAAAAACACACAAAAGCATGGGTTATTAATAACTCCACAAATTCTCGATATATAACAATCTCCAATGACCGTCACAATTTACGGCTATCTATCTGTTAGGTTGCCAGTGACTGTCACAGTCAGCGATAGTTATTGTACCCGTTTGGAAATACGGTAGAGAAATATTTTTACGTAAATTGAGGTAAATATGTGAAGGAGATTATCTTATTTTATGGAAAAATACTGTTGAACATGCGTTTGATTTTTCTAAACGCTTTACCAAACAAGCCTACTATCGTTGGTAAAGAGGTTCGTTTGGGCTGTTGTACCCGTTTAGAAACATGGTAGAAAAATATTTTTACGCAATTTAAAATAAATATATAAAGAATATTATCTCATTTTACAAAAAAACACTATTAAACATGTGTTTGACTTCTCTGAACACTCCATCAAAGAAACCCATTGTTATATTTGATGTGAAATTATTGCTTGATACGCCTTTGAGATGATGGGTTGATGGTTCTTATTGATATTGGACTTTGCATTGGAATTGCTTTGGTTGCTGCTGCTGCTTCACAGCGTGCCTTTTCATTCTTACATGCACGTTACCACGTGAACTCTTCTGCATATAGTTGCTGCGTTCTTGCATTCTTAATTACATGTTATACATGATTTTATTAAAGGATTAAAAAAAATTAAATAGATTCATCGATATTTTTTAAATTAATATATCTAATTTATATACTGATATATAATTTAATAATACATATAATATTATTTAATTTTTCTGAAGAATTAAACAACGCTAGGAACAAAAATATGACTTCTAGATGACCTACCCATTAGACATAGCCAACTTCATGAGTGTGATGCTCACCGATCCAAGCTTATGTGTTTGTTTAAAAATATTTAACTCTCACACAAAAGTACGTTTAACAGTGTTTTTCCGTAAAATGAGATAATCTCCTTCACATATTTACCTCGATTTACGTAAAAGTATTTCTCTACCGCGTTATCAAACGAGCCCTATAACGGTAGGATATATACACTTTAATTTATGACAGACAAAATGTTATTAAATGCCACAAGTTCATATGCAAAGTACGTAGTAGGGCAAGAACTAAAAGAGGAAAAACTCACAAAATCCGGTTTGGATAAACAGCATTAAAAGTAATTTTTAGATGGAATGATTTTTGAAAAAATGATTTTAAATAGAAGCTAAAGTGTCTGTTTATTAAAGTACTCGGAAATTACGTTTACATAATTCGAAACAACTTTTTTCACTTACACGTACATTATAAATCGTGTTGGAAAAGTAACTTCCACCGCTAATTAAAACAGGCATGAATGATGTGATATATTTATGTTTGGATAAGCAGTTGTACTTATGACTTTTTTTGTGAAAATGAAAACTTGTTTAAATAAATGGTTAAGAGGCAAGTTTTTGCGGTAAATGACTTAAAATGACACAAAATCATTAAATAATACATATTTATGTATATATATTATTACATATATTGTGATAATTTTATGGAAAGAATAAAATGATAAAAAGAGGTTAAAATATACAATTGATTATTTAAATTTACATAAAATTTCAGTTTGATATTTTAAATTTAAAAAGAAAGCTTTTAGTCCATTTTTCTTAACAACGTTAGTTTAATTTAATGGACAATGATGAGCTACCAAATGTAAGCCGTGATTTTGCATTTAAATGCTAATAAAATATGTTTAAATTTAAAGTATTCAATACAATTATTTTTTATATTTTAAAATTTAACCGTGTTTTGTGATAATTTAATTATAAAATTATCATTTAAATTTAATGAGTCACAGTTTTCTTTTAAATCAAACTAACGATATTAAAACAAAAGAACTAAACATTTACATTTTCAATTTAAGCAGAGGTCAAACTGAAATTTAATATAAATAAAAAGAAAATATGCTTTTAGCCTAGAAAATAAAAAATGATGCATGGTGAAATGCATTTGAGATATAACAAGTTGAAAGCTCCTTCTGGTTGTAAGCTTTTTTATAGGTTGAATCAACTGCATTGCGAAATGAGTCATTTGAACAGATTGCGTTTTACCCCACTAAAAGTTATTTTTCCTATCCAAGATGTTTGGTTGCTTTCCCAAACGCACCCAAAAGAAAATCAAGAAAGTGCATGTCCGGGAGAGCGTATGGATCCCTAAACGCACGTTCAACAGTATTTTTCTGTAAAATAATATAATATCCTTCACATATTTTACCTAATAAAATGTAGAAGTATTTTTACGCTTCTTTCTCAAAATAACACAAATTGGGTCATATCATACTGTGAGTCCCTCGGCTTTATAATCTATCCCTCCCTTGTGTTATTCCAGTACTATTTATAAATAGTTTTTAACTTATTTTATATAAAGTAAGAAAAAACATTTTCATACAAAATAAGGTAAACTTTAAATTGCATCAACTCTGTCCTTGACATGGAAAAAATTTTAAAGTCAACACTTAATAAATAAAAAGTGAAATTTACACTCACATAAAAAAAATTAATTGATCTTATTTATATGATAGAGAAGATTTAATCTGATCTTATTTATAGGTCACCTTATTAATTTTTTCATGTAAACATATAATTTAATCCTTTATTTACTATTTTTTTACTTTTTCTCATGTTACAATTGATTTTAAATAGGAACAAAGTTAGAAAGTTGTTAAATATTAATGCAGAATTAACACATTTAAAGTTTTCTGTTGTACATATAAAACATGTTCAATGTAATTTATAAATATAATAACTGAATGTATCGCTCCGAAAATAACCTCTTAGTCCATAATATAAATTAGTTGGAAAGCCATTAACGAATATTTATCAATTTACCCATGCAATTAACTAACATTTAAAGTAAGAAAATTGTTTCAATTAATTGCAAACTTAAAGAGTTATTAAATCAGTTGCTTTTTTTATAAGATTCTAAAAAATAAATTATCTAATTTCAGCATATATTATGAAATGTTTAGATATAGATTATCAATTAATAAGTAAGATAAATTATTTAGAAAAAATGGTAAATATACGGTTGATTGGTTTTTCTAATTTATTTTATGATTCATTTGGAAGTCCTTTTCATAATAAATTTTACGGATTTCAAGGTAAAACCTAAATTTTGGAGAATAGCCTTTATGCATTCTGAAATAAAATTTAGACTTTAAAATGTGACTGTGTTTGAGAAGTTATTGACTTTTACAAATTTCAAAGCAAAAAATAGGTAAGAAAGAGAAAAAAAGTTGAAAGGAAAAAGTTTATTTGAAAGATGGTGTGATTTGACAAAAAGATAAATTTTCAAAATCTAGGTTTTAAATCAAAGTTTTATATCTAAAATAAATTTTTTTAAAAATGTAAGTACTTGGATAAAATTTAGATTTTAGGGTAAAATTTAGGTTTCAAAACCAAATCTAAATTTTAGGAAGATAAATCAAATAAATTCTTAAAAAATTTGCATATTCTCTAAGGTTTTTCGGAGTTTATTAAAAAAAAAAAGCTGCGTAATTTTGTAGGAAAGAGGGAAGGTTAGGTGGAGGGATGAGCGAGGAGGAGCCGAAATTGTGGCTCATTTATGATTGTGGCTCCCAAAGTCTTGCTTGGCAGTGGAAAGCCTTCATTTGACATTTCACCCCTCTACTACGTTTGGCGTCACATCATTTCTTTTTTTTTTTTTTTGAGTAAAATCATTTCTTTTTTCACGCTTCCAATTTAAAACGTAACTCTAAAAAGCAATGTTTTTATGAAAAGCAATCCCATAGTTTATACATTAAAAAACATTATTAATATGTTTTTAGGTGAAAGTTAAGTATTTTTAAACTGCAAACAGGATGAAGGGTGAGTGAAGTGATGACATGGGAAGTGTTTCACTCCCAATAGTTTGCAGTTTGTTTGTTCCCGTCCTGTCATGTTTTAGAATGAATATGCATTGTGTGGGGGAATAAACATGGTCAAATGCGTACAATAATACGGGTTGAAGAGGTATTGAGCCGTTTGACTGAACTTCTAGAAAGTTAAATACACGATGAACAATATTTTTTTGTAAAACAAGATAATTTTCTTTATATATTTACTTCAACTCACATAAAAGTACTTCTTTACCATGTTTACAAATAGATCATGGGCGGCAGCTAGTGGTCAAGATTAGAGAACGAACAGTGAGAGGCCACTTTGGCCTCCACCGGACAGAAATGTCTTGAATATCAATCATGGGAGAGAGCCACACTTTGAAAAGCAGACCTTCCTTTGGAGTCGGAGGACTAAATAAGGTGAGCATGTTTCAAGATAAACACTCCCAGTGTAAGATCTATCACAATGTGCCCCTCATGAGAGCTAACCTCCTCATGCCTCCTGCAAGGCTGCAACACTTTCTTCCGCATTTTCACTGTGAGGCAGTCCTTCCGGTTAGAATCCTTCACAGGCAGCGATCCAGCTCCGTCCAGGGTAAACAGTACAACTGATCTCTCCCACTCATGACATACACCTTGCTTCATTTGATCAAAAGCTAATTTTTCTTGGAAAGGAGGTGCGTGTCACCATCCGAGACATATGCTTGATTCCATGTCGTCCATATAGTTTTGCACCATATCTACCTCTCTGTCTGTCTATCCATCAGAATTGATGAGCATATATCCTATGAAAACATCCCCAATACAAATTAAAAGAGCATAATGGATAAGATTCCATCACATGAAAAGCAACTGCTTATGGGAGCTGTAATTTCAAAATGAATTCCTGTGTCTAACAAACAAAACTAGACATACATCCATAATACATCTTTAGTTTAATGCAATTTAAGAGACCCGAATACTATACTATATAAACACACGCACGCATGTGCCTTTGATAGAACGTATCAATGAATGCATATATATATATTAAAGAGAGAGAAGCTAGAGGAGAGAACGGTTCGTGACTGTGAAACTCAGCAATTTGCGAGTGTGATGAGATGACGTGCCCAGAGGGGAATTGTTTTGTTTCGCAAATAACGTGGGATGATGGGTTTGCATTGTGTCAACCGTGGACTCGTCATTGCTAATGCACTACAACTATTTAATTCGTTTCCTTGATTCCCGTGAACTAACCCGCAAAATATGGGCTTTTCTTTATATAATTAATTCAACAGATATGATTCTGAATAGGATATCAGGAAATAATACACCGGCCTGCGATTACGAGGAAAGCTCATTGCTGTAATAAAAGCACAACCCAACCCAGCTAGAGTACCAAATGTAAAATATCTAACCACTGAACAATAAACTCATATCATGCCAAGCTCCATCTGCATAGTTAGGCAGTTAGCTACTCTGCACAACATTTTTAATTCAGTTAACTAGCTGCATTCACAAAGCATGAGCTCAGCTGGATCTTGTTGCTTGATGTGCATGGTGGCTATTCACACTGTGAATCGTGTTGGCTATTTATGTGATGTACCGTATTGACTCGTCCTATGTAGTTTTTTGTGTGGATCAAGTTGTCTAACACAGTTGTGATTACCATCGGGCCATGATTTAGGGACCAAAACCACTCACATCTCATGCTATTTTCTTACTCAATAACCTAAACAAAGGCTGATAGTGCGCTTGTTTGGAACAACATTTCTAAAAGCAAAACGCATGTTCAACAATGTTTTTTCACAAAACGAGATGATCTCCAACACATATTTACCTCGTATTGCGTAAAAGTACTTCATTACCGCATTCCTCAACATGTCCAGTTAGGAGTTGGCCTCAGATACTCCTCAAATAATGAACTCAAATTAAATCTGTGTTCATTCTGTTGATATGATTTTATGTTAGTTGTTTTAATTGCCTCGATTACTAGGATTGCATATTTTAGGTGAGAGTTTTAGCTCAGAGAGAAAAATTGTTGGGAGACATGCTTGGCACAGAATTGAAGCCACAACGCTACTTGTTTAGTTGAATAAAACTCACATGTCACTCCATGATGAGATTAATTTATTGGCTTCAAATACTACTTCTCCAGTGTTGTGCTAAAAGTAAGTATATATAAGGATAAGAAGAAATACTTCTATGGTACTAATTCTATTTATAAGGTAGTAAGAGAATGTTTTATTTGATTCTATTTATAAATCATCTCATTATATTTTCTATTTGAAAGTAAAACTTTACCATTAATTTATTATTTGTAAACTGTGCTTTTATGTGTTACAGTTACAGTGAATACTAAATAGAAATAAAATTAAAAATTTGTTGAATTTTAAGATAGTGTTAATAGGATTTAAATATTTTTTCCTAATATGAAATATATTGAAAGTGATTTTAAGCAGAGGAGAGGAGGGGAATTATCGGTCCATCCAAATTCCAAAACCTCAATTCAATCATTTTTCTCTGCCTCCTACTTCCATATATGACACATCATTCTCTGCAGCATCCATGCAAATACAAAATGTAAGAGACGCACAAAAACACTATTTTTGACTAACTGGTATTTAAAATCCACAATCTCTTCTATAAACGGAGACGTGGGATGTCATGTGAGTTAAAAAAATTTGGTAAGCAACATTTTAAATTTGATCCAAAAAAGCCAAAAACTTGACGAATGGGAACTTCTTTGGGATTTTGACTTATTGTTGCATATACTAAATCAATAAATGGGACCTTGACAGAAAACCAAGAGGGACAAATGAGGGAGGAGACAAGGCAAAGGGCAATAAATAGAAGGGCACATGCTGTCTCCCAACATTTGGATCCCACCACCTTCACTCTTCCAATTCCCAATCATTGTGCTTCATCTTCTTCACCTCTTTCTCTAAACTCTCGTGTGCCCTTTTCTTTTATAGATCCTATGACATAGATATTATTCATCTAATCCTATTTATAAGTCATTTCTGATATGTTTCACACAAATCAAGGATAATTTTAAACTGTATTAATTCCGTCTTAAAATTCAACAACTTTTAGACTCTGTCTTATTTAATATACATGATACTCCATGAGAACAAAGTCAATACAATAATAAATGAGGGGTACAATTGTATAATCATATAAAAAATTAAGGACGTTACTTATAAATAGTCTCCCACAATCCGGAAACTAATGAAGCTGTTTGTGTCTAAATGTTTTTTTCCTTTCCAAAATCTACCCTGAATAAAATGTTTTATGATATTGAAATCATTTATTAGGGAGGAGTTGTGAAACCTTTTTTAAAATTTTGATATTCTGTATAATACAACGTGAAATCACTCAAAACAAAAGTAAAACAGTCTATATTATATACTATCTGATAAACACGAGATTTATGCATGGAAAAAGACCTTGGTTTACTTCACCAAAAAAAGAGAAAGACCTTGATTTTCTTATTTGAGCATACGATGATAAATGTCCATGATTTGATTTTGATGTGAATATAAGTTTACCTTGTGCTTATACTATTATTGTGGGTTATATTTCATGAGGCCTACAACGAGCGTGTTGTTTCCCAAATTTGTGGCTGATAAGATGCTAACACATTAGAGGCGCAGAAACTGGAATCCGTTGCTGGATCAATTGCTTGACTGAGTTATAAAATATTAATATTGTTTATTATTTATTATGTTGTGGTTTATTTTAATTATGTTGTGCAGGAGTTTGTAACCATATGTCCACTTAGTCTATTATTTAGGAGTCAGTTTCTCCCACGTCTGTTGTGGGTAGGGAATCAGTATACAGTCCATGTTCTCACTTCCTCTATAAATATTCTAGTTGTATTCCAGTTGAGGGATGGATTGAATGAATGAAGTATTATTATTTCTGAGTATTACAGATTCTCCTTTCCTCTGGCTTTTATTCTCTTCCATTGAGTGAGATGCTCGTTTAATAGAGAGAGTAGGAGAGATCAGTAAGTTTCTAGATTCTGGGAACTTACCATTTGGTATCAGAGCCCATCTCGATCCACCATGGTGAACACACGCACATCAACAGCAACCCAGGAACCAGAACCGAGCGGTATTGCTAACGACCCTCTTGCTGCCATCACTGCTCGACTAGCGGTTATGGACGAATTGCGAGACAAGGTCTCCATCGTGGACGCTCAGTCCTCTCGCCGAGAGAAGAGCAAAGCATGATCGCACTGGGAAGTTGACAACGAAGACGATCACAACGGTTGCTACCAGCGTCGACCTGTCCTCTCCGTTTGGGGGTCTGACTCAAGTCCAAGATGCTACTGTCGGTTACCCGTCCAGCCCAAATCCTCTACTCTCGCTGGCGTACCCGTGCAACTTGTCGACCACACCGAGGACGGCTCCAAATGATGAAAACGCGCGTGGTGTATCGTGCCTCTAGCCTCGCCCTAGAAATGGAGAAAAAGATGTGTCATCATGGGCCCAAGCCCATATCTGAGACCTAGTCTGCTCCAATTGAGGCTTCCTTCCGAGCCCATGTTGAAATGAACCACTCTGCTCCTAATAAAGACCCAGCAAGAGGACGAGCTAGCTACATTTTCGAGTTGTCGTCCACGCCTACATCCCAGCTCTCATTCCTTCCAATTGACAATAACGGTGAGCCAACCCCAACTCTTCTGACATGCGTTGACAACGCACATCTGGAACCCCCAAGCCCGTGTTGAGTGGCAAGTCGGCTTTCAAGGGGGAGTATTGATAGGATCCTAATGTTTGACTAAGTCTTACATTGTTGAGTCAGTTTTCCATTTATTGATTTATTTCCATTTATTGTTGAGTCAATTTATTTAGGAGTCAGTTTGCAGAGTCAGTTGTTGTGTTTATGGAGTTTGTCAGTTACATGAGTGGGATCATGGAGCAGCCCATGAAGTGCACGTCCGCTAAAGTGTAGGTCAGTTATTTCTCATTGCCTCTATAAATATTCTAGTTGTATTCCAGTTAAGGTATGAATGAATGTATGAATGTTGTTTCTCAACTCTAGGGATTCTCCCTAAAGACTTCTATAATCACTCATTGGTGAAATTCCCGCTGTGAGAAAGTGTAGGAGAGATCAGTGAGTACCTAGATTCTAGGGATTTACCAATTGGTATCAAAGCATCGGTAAGTTTCTAGATTATGGGAACTTACCATTTGGTATCAGAGCCACTACTGGGCTCGGCTACCTGTGGGTTAAGCGAGATACTTGTTTGTGCTCACATATAGTCTTTATTTAAAAAAACAGAGTTCGTGTCCCCCAATCTTCGTTTCAGAGAATACTGTCAGAGCCACTCGTTCGATCCCAATGGTGACCGTCGTCGCTCGATGGATAGACATTGTCAAGAAGGGATCGCTAGCCACCATCGCCGATCGACTCGCTACCATCGATGATTTGAAAGAGAATGTTGACTCATTGGAAGCAGCTGCTGCTACAAGGGCTCTTCACTGGTTGCCTTACTAACACTGGAGTTCCAAAAAAAAAAGTCGAGTCGCACGGCGAATACCCCTTTCGCCCCACCGTCGCTGCGTCGTCCGCGCAGATCGTGCTATTCCAGTCCACTTCGCCATCATCGCTGCGTCTTGATCCAAGCGCGTTGCTCGTCGTCCAGTTTCCAGGCCACCGTTGCTCTGCTTATCTATGTTGCTGGAAGTGGAAGATGGTTGCGATCCTGTTCCAGTTTCTATCACACCTGTGGAAGAAGCACCACCCCATATTCCACCTTGGGGGACAAGGTGGTTTTTGAGGGATGGAGTAATGATAAGATGCTAACATATCAGAGGCGGAGAAACCGGAATTCGTTGCTGGATCAGTTTCTTGACTGAGTTATAAAATATTAATACTATTTATTATTTATTATGTTGTGGTTTATTTTAATTATGTTGTGAAGAGTCAATTTGTAACCATATGTTCACTTAGCCTATTATTTAGGAGTCAATTTCTCCCACGTCTGTTGTGGGTAGGGAATCAGTTATAGTCCATGTTCTCAATTCCTCTATAAATATTCTAGTTGTATTCTAGTTAAGGAATGGATTGAATAAATGAAGTATTATTATTTATGAGTATTGAAGATTCTCCTTTCCTCTAGCTTTTATTCTCTTCCATTGAGTGAGATTCTCATTTAATAGAGAGAGTAAGAGAGATCGGTAAGTTTCTAGATTCTAGGAACTTACCAGTGGCATTAAGCTTTTTCATCGGAATTAGGTGTATCTAATTGATAAGAAGTTAACTTATATAATTATAAATTCAAATATCATTACTAATGTGATGATTTTATTAGCGAATGATCTGTAGTACTTTAATAAGCACTTTTTGAACCTAAAGGTATATCATTACAGTTGTAAGCTACTAAAACACAACCCATTAAAATTTTTTTTTTTGTAGAAAAAAATTGGAGATATCATTCTTACATTTCAAAGCCTTGACTCTGGAAACCAAATAGGCCTAATAAGCCTTGACGCTGGCTTTATCATTTTGATTCTGTTCGAGCCTCTACCGATTGTGAATTGTTGGGTAAGTACGGCGGAGGCCACGGTGAAAAGAGCAAGCCCAAAACTACAGGGCTGATCAATATGCCCAACTGGAGAAATGGGACGCTTCCTAAAAGTACAATCAATGGATAAGAAGATCCCGATGCTTTCTTATCTCTCAAGCTCTTCATTACCCTTGGCACACAAATCTTGGTTCTCCCCTTTCCATTTCCTTACGACTAAGGAAGTCAGTTTAACCACCGTTTTCAGCACTTACTGGTAGACAAATAGAGAAAGTTGAGTTCAGATGACAATCATAAAAACATTTTTTATTTCAACAACGGGCTTCGAGTGTTCAATCTATCCTCAGGAGCGGAAGCCCCAAATAAAATTGTCAAAATCTTTATTGAAAAGACTCATCTCATTTATCAGTTAGCATCCTTGGAGGCAAGAGGTGGGTTCAGTCACCTTAATTTCTAAACTCTTGGGCTCAGATAGGGTAGAGATGAAGACTCTTCCCTTGATCATCAACTGTCGCCAATTTCTCGATTGAAGGGCAGCGATTTTGCTCCCTTCCCCTTAGTTTAGAAAAACCAAAGGAATGGGAAGGGAAATTTTAACAAATCTTCCCTCTCTAAAATTGGGGGGCTTCAGAGGGAAAGCTAACAGCCATATTTTATCACGGCTAAATTAACATTGAGGATTCATCCTGCATCCGTCTTTTTAATGAGATAGCATTCCAAATGAATGAATTATTTGAATCTTTCTTATTCCCCCCATCCAACCAAACCAAACAAATCAGTGCAAAATAATTAACTTCATGTTATCAGAGAAAAAGCATTGCCTCAAGTTTATCAGAGCACCATTCCGACAAGCCATCAGTACTGTTAGCATCTTTGCACAAAAAAAAGAGTCAGCAGTGCAAACCCCAGAAAACGTAAACATTCAGAAAACAAAGAGCCAAAGCTCTTCCCTTGCACAATCACCAACGATCGTTGTACTCAAGCTGAACTGAACATTGCGGAGAAACTTGGAGTCTTGGACATTGGAAAACTTGCAATTATGGAACTATCTAACACAAAATCAATTGATCGTAGTGATTGGAGAAGCAAAAGCATTCTCCACATTTCCCCCTTTCACAAAATCAACATGGAAAACATTTTGCATCAAATACATCCACCTGTATATATTTTTCATTTCCAGGCCATCAGGGGCTGAGATGAAGCAAGCGGCTGAATATATATCGCCTGATAACGCAAGTCAGGCATGATTAAAAAGCTCACTCTTACATTTTCGCCAAGTTTGCAAAATACATCCAACTGAGAATCGAAACAATCAGACCATCTCTGAGCCACAAGAAGCTGATTCAACTGTTGCAGTTATCATTTATCATGCATATAGTGGAATAAGAAAACGTGCCTGTTTACATTATGGCTTGTTTGGTACCATGAAATTGGGGTGGGTGGATATGGAAATCATTTCTTTGATAGAGCTTGTTTGATACCATGGAATTGACTTCCATGTGAAAGCCAGTTCAATCGTAAGGTGTGGAATTGAATAAAAATGCATGGAATTTGACAAAAATGTATTGAATTCATTTTGAATCTAAAAAAAAAAAAGATTTTTGAAAGGCTTTTAGGTCTTTTCATGTAAAAATCCATATCCCATTTCCATGACATACCAAACATATCTATTTCTATATTTCATGCTTAACAAACGGGCCATTAGTGTACTTAGTTGAGATCGTCTATATCAAAATTTAGAAAATGGTAAAAAGAAAAATGAAATCAACCGTGATTTTTCCTCAGCTTCACAAGTAAAAAAGAGATGACAGTTGAAGATTACTATTTTAAGAAACCAAGTAAAACCATTATTCATTACAATTTCGAATTGAACATCAAAAAATTGTCAGAAATGGGAAGTCAAGGAGCAATCTCAAACCTATACAAGGTCGAATAGGTTGGTAAACCTCAGAAATTATAAACTTCCCGCAGCACACCACACAGATAATGAAAGCAAGTCTAGAAAGAAGGGTATTAAACTGGAATATCGGAATTCGTCCTAAATGTACCAGTCTTCCACTTTGATCAAACCAGTACCACATCGTCCGCCCAGATGAACATTAATGGGTGGTATAAAGTGATATGAATCGCGTCAATAAACTAGAAACGGAGACAATAAGCTATATATATATAATACACTCTATATATCCATTATTCTTATACCTCTTCATCATATCGCATACCCTACTTAAAATATCCAAGAACACACATAATCCAGAAAGAAAAGTACATGAAACAAGTTTCGAAAGAGATTCGACCAGTAGCCCAAAAAGGGGCTAACGCCCAAGGTCAAGCTGAACAAATCTGATCAGACAGGGCTAAGAAGCTGTGAGAGGTGGGGCTTTGGTTCTGAGTTCATACCGATGATGATCACCAACGGGATGAAGCCATAGTGAGTGATGACCTTGGCTTTCTTCATAGTCCAAGTGCTCCACTCCTTCAGGCATTGAGACGCCGATCGCTCCTCCGATGCCTTGGAGCCCTTGGAATTCTTCCCTTTAGCTTTCAAAGAAACCCTCGACGCCATCGATATTCCCTCGGCTCCTCGCGCACCGCAAATTCTGCCTAAAACCCATATGCTTCGAACCCTAATTATATTTATACAGAGCGTAACCCGCCGATCCCCTAGCAACTTTCTTACCACCACAGTCCGTTGGATAATTGCTTAAAATATATATATAATTTTATAAATTTATAATAAAAAGTGTTGTTTCTTTAATACTAATTTCGCTAATTTTATTTAATAAAAAATGTTAATTCAATTATTATTGGAATTAAATAATATTAAAATATATTTAAATATTAATTATTTAATATAATGGTTTTATATTTTAAAAGTTTACCATATTTTATGAGAAAAAACATCATTTAAATTTGTTTAATCACCATTTTTTGTTAAGTAAAATTAACAATATTAAGAATAAAAGATTAAAGTGAATTTTTTAAATTTAAGAGACTAAATTAAAAGTTGATGTAAATTCAAATAATCAAACGTATACTTTAGTCAAAAAGAAAAATACCTTCCTTTTTTAAAAATTACTGAGATGAGATTATCAAAAGCTACTTTAATTTTTATTACTGCTAAGAATAATTTATTACATTGTACACAAATTATAATTTATTAAAAAATTTTGAGCAAAAATTAATATATCATTTTAGTAACTGAAATTTATGTTAAAAATTTGGAATTATTTTTATATTTATAATTTATTTACCTACACTCACTACGATTTAAAGAAATTTATATTTATAATATTACACTTAAAATAAAAAAATTGGATAAAATTAACAAGTATGGTATACGTGTTTGGAACATTTTTTAACATGTCTATAAATTTAAAAAATTACTAAATAAATATTTTTAATCAATTTGAAATTATGAAATTAATATTTTATAACATGATAATATGCTTTACAATTATTTCTATGCGATATTTTGGTTAAAAATAATTAAAAACTGATTACTGGTTGAATAAATGGAAATAAGATTTTAAAAAATACATGAATACCAATGACTTTTATTATTGTTGCAAGAAAGTAAATATGAGAGCAAATCATTGACGAGGAGTTGATGAAATTAATAACAACCGCGTCAATATTTCAAAAGCAAGGATAAATTCAGTAGAGAAATGTCATCCAAATATTGTTAGTTAAATAATTTATAAATATTTAAAAAGTTAGTTTAAAATAAGAGGAATAACTAATTTATAAATATAAAAAATAGTTAGATAAGAGAAGTAACGTTCTGGCCCAAAAACAAAAACAAGAGTACCAAGAGAGCTGGCTTTATTTATTTGCCTTGATTGTTATGATAAGGGAAATTATCACAATGTAAATCTACTAATGGGCATTTCACCCTCTTCCCCAATGCACCTTTCTTATTATTAATCTACTTGGATGTATATTTTATTATTTTATATTAAAAATAGGAGATAGTATTATTGAATAAAGATTTTATTAAATTTCAAGATTAAGTCATAAAATGTATTCATTTAAATTTTTCCATTTTTTGTATGATATTTTCACATAAAATCACAATTTATTAACCTGATTAAGACGAGACAATTGAACCTTGATTCAGTATCTCACCCAATCCAATACCCAGTACAGTTCTAAAAAGATTGATTATTCACCCAAAAACCAAAAAAGATTGATACACACCCATATACACCTCAATGGCTAAAGAATCCATACAAAAAAAAAAAAGGAACAGAAACGAACACCTTGGGTCCTTGGCTTAAACAAAGAACATACAAGCTAACTCCACGTTAGTGCAACCGAGCTCAAACCTCTGCATTGATGTACACTTCCGCTGAATATCTGCAGAGGTAGTATTGAGATTTATGTTGATGAAATGATATTCAACCTTCAAAGGCATTCTTATCGTCAATCAAATTGCTGAGAGAAATGAAAGCAACTTCAAATTTATTCATATATCAAATTTGTTGAGTATAAAAATATAGAACCATTTGGTTGCTAAATGTCTCCATCAACCATGATATCATTGACGGTAAAAGACACCTTATATGCAAGGCTAGGGTCTGTAACAAATGCAAGATATTCTTGGAAATTGGTATAACAGAGCGGGAAAGTAGTGGATCAAGCAGAAGTTATTACAAATATCTAGAATGACAACGATGACAAGGACTGAGGGATAATTGTAGCAAGGGTATTAATTTTATAGGAGGGATGACCAACTGTGGTTGAGTTCAGCAGAAGAGGTTAATCCTCACAACGTAACGAATTAAAGTTCAAATCTTCACCGGAAGAGGTGGTCAGTACCCGACAGCGTCTTAAACATCATTGCCTATAATAAGAAGATACGTATGCTTAACAAAAAAAAAATTGTATTTTTAGGGATGTATGATATGTTTAGCCTAATGGATTTATGTTATGTATGGCGTAAGTTGGCCCAAGGAGATATGTACAGCGTAATGGACTATAATAAAACTATTCACAGGCCTTGGACTTCAAAACTTAAGTTTGTGCGTGAATGAGTCGTGCATTAATGCAAAAAACTTCTATAAACAAGTGATCATAAGATCAGTCCAGTGCAATCCTCTGTTTTCTAGTTCTGGAGCAGGCCATAATATGGAATCATAAAATATCAAGATTTCAAATCAAAGGGAAAACATAGGTCAAATGACCCCTCAATGAGTAAACCCTATAAAGTTATCAACAATGCATTACTAGAAAAGAGAAGTCAAATTAAAAAGTCTTGTAAATATTTACAGCATGAAGTGGATTTAAATTAAAACAAGAGACGTAACATCATGCCTCTGTGAGAGAGAGATTACCAATACTAGTTGTAAGAAATTAGGCGGATGCTGTTTCATATCCCTCTGCCTCAATAACTTCAACCATGGACAAGTCACCTGTCCTTGCAATCTTTCCTCCGTCCTGAAATTTTTTAAAAGAAATACAAAAAAAAGAAAGGTTCTTAATTCAAGTCATTGTGTGCCATAGGTATAGTGCGGTCAAAATAATATACAGAAATCTAATATATTTAAAGTTCTTTTGCTGAGTAATTTTAGGAGTACCATGCGCAAATAAATCCCATGAAAAGAGACAAGCAACACGCTCTCATTTCATCTCATGCCATCGCCCCTCTAAGTCCAAAGCTCTCAACATAATATTCAAGATCAAAAGCTTACCATGATGTGAACATGTGTAGGATTTAGGAGATCCAGAATTCTTCTGTAATGAGTTATCATCAACAGAGAATTTTTTGGGGTCAGAATTTGATTCACTGCATTTGCTACATCTCTCAGTGCATCAACATCCAATCCAGAATCTATTTCATCCAAAATAGCCAAGTCTGCCCCCAAAACCTGCATCGCAGAGGATACTATCTGTAAATAACCAGTGAAAATCTGAAAGTTTGGACATTAAAAGAAAACGGCTATAAGAAAATAATACCGCAAGCTGCAAAATTTCATTGCGCTTCCTTTCACCACCACTAAATCCTTCATTTACATTCCTATCTAAAAAGCCTTCCTTCATGTTTACAAGATTGACTTTCTCCATCAGGTAATTAAAGAACTACAAGACAGATTTGTTAAAACGGTCAATAGAACCCCTTATTCTACTCAATATTAATAGGGGACATTGATCAGTATAGCAATTGGCATTATATGAAAAACACAGATGAAGAGAACAAAATAGACAAGAAACTTATCCCATAATTAAGTACCACTCATGAATGACCAGATGCTTAATGATCTAAAAATAATAATCTGAGTAGTACATGAATCAGCAAATAAAACAATTAAAAAGGCTAATAATCAGCATCTCCAAGTCATTAGGAAAGTTACAAGATGGAGGACACAATTATATAACTCTATGTACCATTTTGTAGACAAAGATGCACGTGCATGCATAGCTTGTCAATTGTCATGACCTACGAATGCACTTTCCATATCTACTATGCATGTCTGCATACGTTGTTAAAGAGAAGTATTCAAATCTACTTGAGGTACGAAGCATGGACCTTTAACTCTTCATGTCAATTGATTATAAGAAGTAATCCAAGTCAAAGTACAAAGCAATCAGTCAATTCCATAAGATGGGCACAGGGATAAGAACTCAGGTGTAGCATATAATGAAAGTGGTACCGATAATCAGCTCATCATATACCTCAAGTGGACCAAGTTCAGGCTGGCCAAGTTTTCTTTGTCGGGCGTTGTAAGCCATAACCAGAAAATCATAATTAGAAACACCAGGGATCTCAACAGGGGACTGGAAGCTCATAAAAAGGCCGGCAAGTGCCCTTTCCTCAGGTTCCATGTCAAGCAGATCATCCCCTCTGAACAGAACACTTCCTCCAGTGACTTCATAATCTGGATGGCCAACAAGAACCTACCCAAAAAAAAATATCCTCGTATAAAAGGTGCGGCTAAACTCCGTCACATCAGCAAGTTCACATTTCATTTGTATTCCATGGACTAAAAGAGATTACGAAGTCTTACTTTTCACTTAACCAAAACGACTTACACAAGACTGTTGGCTCATGCAAGATTACATAATGTTGGCAACGAATTTTTCAGACATAAAACGGTAAGCATCACAACCAATAGTATAACCAAACCTGTACATATTACTTTCTCACCATTGCCAGTAAAAGAGCAAAAACATGACAATACACCCCTCCGGTCTCTTCCTCTGAAAAGCTATCGAAATAGACATTTAAAACTTGAATTGAGTTATTGATTAAGATAGAAAGTACTGACCTTTGCAAAAGTGCTCTTTCCAGAACCGTTCTTTCCCATGATCGCATGAACCTACTAATACAAAACCAAAAGTCAGAATAGGTATAAGATAACTGCAGAGATCCACTTGAACAATGTATGCTCAGAGGTACGTTTATCTACTTACTAAACAAAAGATAAGATTAAAAATTGCTACAAGGAAAACGAAGACAACAACGGCTCTGGATCATAGTAGTTAAGAAACAAACAGATAATCCAGTGGCAACGCCTTGTGCGAGCTAAAAATGAAAGAATGAAGAACTGAAAACAAAGGAATTAAAAACCTCTCCTTCGCGGACTGTGAGGTTGACCCCATGAAGAATTTCTACATCGGATTCGACAATCTTAGCTCTCAAATCATTGACTTGAAGCAGCAGCTTCTTATCTCCTTTAGCAGCGGAGGTGGACAGAGCATCCGAGGTGGATAAGGCGGCCGTCACAAAGGGGTGAGATCGCCGAAAGTCGACGCGGAGGCGGCGGAGGGCAGGTCGCGAAAGTAAGAAACATTTAGGAGGCGAAAATGGAAGTGCAACGAAGGAGAGATGGGAGGAGGGTGAAGATGAAAGGGTCGAGCTTGGGCAGCGGACTGCGAGAGGGAGAGCCATGAAATTGATTCACCAGCTGAACTCCAGTCCTTGCTTTTCTTTCCTTCTCGTTGACGATGGGGTTCACCCCATGAACTGGTGATATGCTATGTCAGGTTAAAGGACTCAGGCGGCGCGGGGCCCGGCTTCCATATTTGTTTTTCAAGTGAGACGAGTATAATAAAAACTGGGCTTTAGATCCCTTCCAGGCCCGGCCTGTTTCTTTTTCTCAAGCGTTAAATTAATTTATTCTATAAAATAATTTCCCTCCTGGATTTTTTACAAGTTAGGAAATAATAAATAAGGTAAAAAGTGTAACTTAGTTTTTAAAAACACCATTATTCTTGAAGAGGGTAAGTTTGTAACTTTTTTTTTGCCGAAAGGTAAGTTTGTAACTTTTAAAGTTCATTTATTTTAGTTCATGTGATTGAATTTTATTAATCTAATGTTAATCGATGCTTCATTGTTACTTGCATGAGCATCATTTAATTTTTTTTGGCTACAGCATAATTTAAATTTTAACTGTAGCTGCTTGTTGTGGGCTTGTTTGGAAGCTATTTTGAAAATAGCTTTTACAGATTTCGAGTCAAATCCTAGATTTTGGAAAATAATTTTTACAGATTCCGAGGCAAAACCTAGGTTTTGAAAAGTGATTTATGTTTGGAAAGTTATTAGCTTTTTAGAATTCCGAGGCAAAAAATTTGGTAGGAAAGAGAAAGAATGAAAAGTAGGAAATAAGAAAGAGAAGAAAGAAAAAGTATGAGAGAGGAAAGAGAAAGAAGGAAAAAGTAGGAAAGAGGAAAGAAGAAGAAGGAAAAAAGTAGGGAAGTGGAAAGAGAAAGAAGGTAAAAAGTATGAAAGAGGAAAAGAGGAAAAAGTATGAAAGAGAAAACTTAGGGCCTGTTCGGGGTGGTGCTGAGTTTTTGGTTTTTGGGTTTAAAATGCAATGCTGAAAACAAAACGTGTTTGGCTAAAACGGCGTTGATTTGATTTTTAACACAATTTCAAAACAGATTTTATTCAAATTTGAAAACCACAAAAAAATGTTTTCAGATTTTAATTTTAGTTTTGAAAAATTTATTACTCTTCCTAACAACACTTCTCCTTCCCTCTTAATCATCTCTCACTCAACCGTCATCACCTTTCCTGCCCCCCCATTTTGCCTCTCCCACTCTCAACTTTGCTTCGGCTCTGGCTTCGCCCCTCCGACTTCGATTCCACCTTATCTGAACCCTACTCCTCCTCTGCCATTGGCACCCGCAACAAATCCAAGTCCACCCACACCACCTGAACCGATAATAAATCCAACCTCCACCTGACTCTAACCCCAATCCTCTTCCCACATTTATTACATGCGGCGGGTTGGCTCTAGCCCGCCACACCTTTTAAAAAAATTATTTTAAAAATGATATATTATATATTTTTTTATCTTTTTCATCCCAATATTTTTTAAAGTATGATAAATAATACTTAATACATTCGAAAATAGTATATATTTTATTTTTCATATCAATTTTCTATAATATTATATTTAAAATTATAACAACACATTAATATTTATATTTTTGTATTAAAACATGAAAAAAGTCATTATTAAAAAAATTATTAGTAGAAAAAGAATTACATGAGTCAATTAATATGATATGACTATACAATCTTATAAAAAAATTGGGTAAAAAAGCAAAAAAAAATTCTAATTTTTTAAAAATTAAAATATATATATGTTGGTAGCCCGCCAACAGGGAAGGGGTTGGCGGGCTGGCCCCATTATCAGTACTACTTAATGTTAATTCTATCATTTTTATATTTTTATTTCAAAATTTTTATTTTTATAATTATTTTATTTGTTGTTTTTATTATTTTTTATCATTTGATGGTAGAATAATTGATTTGACTTACCTTACCTATTTCTAATTCACAACACATTTTTCAAATTGAAAACAAAAAAAAACCTAAAACTAAAAACTAAAAACACAAACTAGTTTCTGTTTTTAAAAATTTTGAAACTTAAAACTCAAAACTATCCCGAATGGGGCCTTAGGTTTCAAAACCTAGGTTTCAAACCTATGCCTCATTTGGTACGCAGAAATTGAAACTTGAGAACTGGAATTGGAACTGGAACCAATGTGTATGTGCGTTTGGTGCATTGGAACTGGGTTCCCGGTGGAACCCACTTTCATAAAAAAGGTTTGAACTTGGTTCCAGCCTCCTACTCATGGAATCGAGTTCCAACCCCATTTTCCTCCTCCACTGCCATTTTTACCCTCTTCTTCTTCTTCTTCTTCTTCTTCTTCTTCTTCTCCGTTGCAACGGTGACGACCTCTGTCTTGCCTTCTCTAGTTTTCAGCTTCATCCACCGCCTTCACAACCCACGACGCTGCCTCCACGACGATGCCGTCTCTGGTGAAAAACCCACGACACTGCCACACAACTCCACCGCCTTCGTCGACGCCTACATCGTGCAAGAGCGCACGCCTACCCCGATGCCTTCACAACCCACGACGCTCCTCCCTCTGGTTCTCGGTGTAGAACCTGCTACTCTCCCCTCGCCAGAGTGTTGCTAGCATCCAAGGACTTGATTCGGGTGGTTTCTGGCTTCAGATCTGCAGCGGCGACGATTTTTTTTGTGAGGGAGAGAATCTTTTTTGTTGTTGAGGGTATATTAGTATTTTCACATTTTAAATATAAATATTAAATTAAAATAATACCTCACTTCTTCCAGCATACAAAACATACTTTTAATCTCACTTCCACTTCCAGTTCCATCAAAATCAGTTCAAAGTACCAAACGGGGCACTAGGTTTTGTAATTAAAATAGCTTTTCTAAAAAATTTGTGTTTGGACAAAACTTAAATTTTAGGATAAAACCTAGGTTTAGAAACCAAACCTAGGTTTCAAGAAGAGGAGGCAAACAAACCCTGGCTCGTTTGGTCCGATGGAATTGATTTTGGTAGAAATGGAGATGGAAATGGAAATGAAAATAAAGATGGAAATGAAGATAAATATAGAAAAAATGAGAGGCCAAAAAATCAATTCCATGAAATTGAATACAATTTCATGGGTTACATCATGAAATTCATTTCTACCCATTTCCAATTCTATTTCCATTTCCAATTCTACTTCCCAATTCCACTATACCAAATATAAAAAATGAATTCCATTTCTAATTGCACTTCTCAATTCCACTCCACCAAACATGGTATAAACAATCAGACAACATTCTCTCGTTTGGGTTTGCAAAGATTCCAGGCTCAAAGTCGCGCCAAGCACCCCCCGCGCTGGAATGCATTAAATGAACAATCACACAACATTCTTTCTTTTTTAATTCCACGTTGTACTTGTTTTTTTTTAAAAAAGACGCTCCTTTTCAAATTGACATTTATTAATTTCAATGAAATTCATTGCAGAATGTAAATGAAAACAACAATTTAATAAATAATAACTTTAACATATGGAATGATATTAAATGATAGCAATAACTAATTTTATTGAGCGCAATTCAATTATTTCATAAAAAATAATTTTATAATAGTTCCTAAAAAATCGTAGGAATTAAGTTGTTTCAAGTATTGATTCTAATGTATATTAGGGCTACTAATGTATTCTAAAGTATTTTTTTTCAATGCGTTTTTCATTATGAAGTGTTTTTTCGGGCATGTCTTGAAGTATTTTGTTAGGTACATATTCAAACGTAAACATTTTTTTGGTGCACCTTACAATAAGGCATAAAAAAAGTTTAGGGCGCTATGTGTATTTTAAAAAATATTTCAGAGTGTTGGATGCACCACAAAATATTCTAAAATGTTGAATACACTTAAGAAAATACTTAATGCATTTTTACCCTATATATTATCATATTTTGATGATTATGATGTCATTCTAACTAAAAAAGGCAAAGACAAGCAACATAGTCTATTATTAGAATCCACTTTATTGGTTTTTCCTCAAAGAATAACCTTAAAGAGTAAAAATCTAAATATTTATATGAAAAGTACTGTTTTGGGCCTAATGTGTACTGTGCCGTTCGGTAAAAAGTCCAATATCCATGAGTTTTTTTTTCACTGAGTACTTGTTTGGTACGCATAATTCATTTTGATAGATATGGAAATGGATATGGATGTGGGTGTGGAAATAAATATGGAAATGAAAATGTGGTTTAAAAGCATATTTGGTATGTCATGGAAATGAAATATGATTTTTAGATAAAAATACTTAAAAGCCCTTTTAAATTAATTTTTTAACCACATATAATTGAGATACCCTCGCCCAAAAAAATCTCTTCTCCTCATTTTCATCGGAGCTCTTCTGCATCGCCACACCAGAACCTGTTTTTGGCTAATATTTTTCTGCAGCACCACACCAGAAAGTGTATAGAACTCAGAATCAAAGCTCTTATTCAGAGCACCAACCTCACAATCACAAACTTGCTTCAACTTCACACCCTTCTCATCAAAACCTGTTTCTTTTGCCACAACAAAATCTTCCTCAAATCCAAGTTCTTAAATGCAACCATTTCTTCTTCCCATGATTCTGATTTGCATTATGCCCATTCTGTGTTCGATTACTTTTCATTTCCCGATGACACATTCATCTGGAACACCATAAGTCGTGCGTACTTGAATATTGCTCAAAAGCCTTCAGCCCATCGACATTTCGCTTGATAGTTTCAGCCTCTAGCTGATTCTTTAAGGATGGTGGCTTGCGTTGTCGATCAGTTGCGCTGTCGTTGGGGCACCATGCCGGGTGTCATCGTGGGTGCCGTCGCGCCGTTGTGGTGGGAGTGCTGGTGCGCCGTTGTGGTGGGAGTGCCATCGCTGGTTGCTGGAAGGTCGCTGGTTGGAAGGGCAAAAGGAGGATTCTATGGAATTTGTTATATTTCCATGGGTTAATATGTGAAAATCAATTCCAATGGTTTGGGTTGAATTGGTTTTCATATGAAAGTTAATTTTAAGGGTAGTTATGTGTGAAATCAATTCTAATGAGTCAATTCCATTAAACCAAACGGGCCCTAAGAGATCTCTTTGCATTAAAAAATATTCATGGGAGAGGTGCCCCCATAAGCTGTTGAAAAACATGCTCATTCCTTACCTGGGCTCTGACTATTCTCATTAAAAAGATCAAAAAACAGTTTTATGAGTGGGTTCGTTTGGAAAAGCGGTTGAGAAGTATTTTTACGTAAGCCGAGATAAATATGTGAAGGAGATTATTTCGTTTTGCAGAAAAACACTGTTGAACGTGTTTTTGAGCTCCGAATAAACTTTACCAAATGGTGCCAATACTATCAACGCGTCTGCCTAATTGTGTTCATAAAAATATAACCATGTTCACCGGGTTCAGATTAGCAGCTTCTAGTATATACAGTCTCAAGCTTTCTAGTATATAACCATGTATTCATAAAAGGTAATTATGGATCACATCATCATCAGTCCGACAATTTTACCTTGCAATGGTATGTAATTTACATATATTTTTGTTTCATTTTGTTGTTATTTTATTTTTTTTCCTAATTTTATCACAATATATAAAATAATATATATTTAATGAGTTTATACCCTTTTGAGTAATTTTCCATCAAAAGCCACTATTTCTTTAATGTTTATTCAAACATAATGCATTCTACCGTAAAGCATTTGAACCCAACGTTTATATAAACATAAATGCATTTTCCAAAATATATTTTTACCAAAAGTTATTCTCTCGAGATTTCTATGTAGGTGGTTTTGGAGGATCAATAGAATCTGAATATCAAGAATATTTCAAATCTACCATTTTCAAAAATGAAACAAACATTTGGGACTGGAACGAATGTTCTGGATATGTAAATGGTCATAACATGCCTTTCTCTCAACAAACGCTTGGTTTTAAAATTGCTTTTGTTGAAGGATGGATTGAAGATAGATGAAGAAACCTTCAGGGTAATTCATCTATAAAAAATTGGATTTCAAAAAAATAAATTTTGTTGTCCTGAATTTACACAACCTACTTTTAAAAATTTCCAAATTTCTCATGACAAAAAGAAAAGAAAGAAAGTTTTTCCCCTTTCTAGAAAGCTTTCCAATAAAGGAAGGAAAAGATTTCTTTATAAGAAATCATTTGGAAAAAAATAAACATCCGGAAAAGGGTGGTAACCAGGTCTGGGAAAGATTTGGTTACTCAACTCAGCATTTAATGCTTACTAAGGAGAGTTAATCAGATTTGGATCATCTAAATTTGATCTGAACCGTTCTAATTTTAATTTTATAAAAAAAATAGTAGTTGAAAGATTGTTTTTATTTTTTATTTTACATATACTTTTCAAATAAATTGCTATTTTTGCTGACGTTATCCCACTTTTGAAATATAATTGCTATTTTTGCATCCTCTAAAATAAAATGTACCTATTAGGTCTTGTATTCTAATTTTACGCATTCACCCAATATAAATTAAATTTATTTATCGATTTCTAAAATCATTCAAAAACTGTTTCATAATGTTCCTTGTAGAATGTTTCATAATGGATCATCTAGATTTGCTTACTAAGGAGAGTTAATCAGATCTAGATCATTTAGATCTAATCTGAATCGTTCTAATTTTATTTTTTTTAAAAAAAAAGTAGTTTGAGATTGTTTTTATTTTTTATTGTACATATACTTTTGAAATAAAACTGCTATTTTTGCTGACATTGTCCCACTTTTGAAATATAACTGCTTTTTTTCATCCTCTAAAAGTAAGATGTCCAACTAGGTGTTATGTGCTAAATTTGCAGATTTACCCAATATAAATTAAATTTATTTATCAATTTCTCAAATCATTCAAAAACTGTTTCATAATGTTCCTTGTAGAATGTTTAAACTTAAAATGAAGGCAATAATAAGTTCATATTTAATCATAATTATTTGATAAATTCAAAAATTATCATACATTTCAATTAATTTAAATATAAAAGATATCTATTAATATTCAATTGATTACAGCTATCTACACATGGATCTATTAATCACGTATAAAAATATATAAAAAGATACTCCCAAATCTAATATAAATACCTTTCAATAAATTAAAAGTCCAACTAACAAAAATATTCATAAAATAATCGTAATTTCATAGTTTAAGTATGGTCCTAAGAGTTAATATATTTACATCAAATAGAAAATGCTTGAACATAAAGTACGTAAAAAATTGAAACATTTGATTTAATTAATAAAAAATAATAATTTAAATTTGAAAATATTTATTTAAAATTGTAATGTAAATTATTTTGAATTTATTAATAAAATAAAAATTTAATATATGATTAGATTAAAATATGAATATAAATTATAAATTAAAAAATGAATTAATTTACAAATTAGATTTATTTATTGATTTTTCAAGTCGTTCAAAAATTGCATGACCATGTTCCTTCTACAATGTTTAAACTTAAAATGGATCGATGCACAATTAATAAGTCCATGTTTAATCATAATTATTTAACAAATTAAAAATTGATTAAAATTTTAAACACGTTTTAATTGATTTAAATAGAAATGCAAACTTCAACTAATACAAATACCTTTTTGAGTCAATTACAAGTTCAAATCTACTTGAAAATGGAGAACATTTTAATAAAACAATGATTCGAATCTACTTGAAAATGGAATTTTAAAATAAAGAAAAGGATGGCAGAGAATCTATCTATGTATTTATTATTATCTATAAATATGTATATAATCCCACGGGGACGCCATATTCATGTTCCTTCCTTCTGCATACTCTCTCAATTCTCACCCACATTGTGTCTATTTGAAAAATCGACGAGAGATTGCATTTTGGCAGAATGTATTTTATTCGAAACATATTTTGTCATAATATATTTATATTTAGATAAGTGTTGGATTTGGGGTGCTTTTATTTTGCAAAAATGAGTTTTTTTTCTTAAAATGAATTTTAAAAGAAGAAATTACAAAACATTAAAATTTGCAAGCTAACGAATTTTTAGTCAAACAAACATAAAAATAAACCTTGTGGATACACACAGACCCTTCTCCGTATAGATAATTAAATTCTAAATTTGAGAAAACTATTTATTTATTTTTCTTTGCGAAGCACGAGTATCCTCCATTGGAAGATAACCTTGTTTGATGTGAGAAACTAGCTGCGGCCACTACATTCAATGCAGTTGGTATTAAAAATTATTTTTTGTTCCTCACTGTTCTGGTGTTCATTTTTTTGGTAGATGGATCGATTTATTCAAAATAGGCCAGCCATGGACACGTGATTTGCTCAGCATCTTATGTTGTACATAAATTCATAAATCTATATTCAGAATTTTACAGCGGGAGCATTGCGTATCTCTTGTCATAGTGTATTCTCTGAGTTTGCTTGAATTCTTCTGAACATGAATTTCTGACACAGCGATGGACTGTCGAACACCGTCACTCCCTCAGAGAATTCGTGATTGAACATATAACTTTTGTTTTCCGTATCTATTCTGAATACCGATCTCCTCCTTATATAGCCTCCCATCAAGACTCAAAAAGTTCAACGACCAGACACAACCCTCTGAACGTAACTATTTAAATAATGATGCGAGACACATTCATTGATATATTTATATATAATATATAATATCTTCAAATAAACAATATTTATAATATATAAATATAATAATATATATTTAATATATATAAATTTCCAACATCTTATGTATATCTTTTAGTTAGCAATCAAGTCAAAAATTTGGTTGGTTGTTGCAT
Source organism: Vachellia pachyceras (assembly GCA_025593235.1). Classification (NCBI taxonomy): domain Eukaryota; kingdom Viridiplantae; phylum Streptophyta; class Magnoliopsida; order Fabales; family Fabaceae; genus Vachellia; species Vachellia pachyceras. Next base: position 7,612 of record JANTPZ010090253.1, on the reverse strand, counting down.
TGATAAATTATCCATTTAGTTGATTTTCATGTCATGGGATAATTTTTTTTTAGATAAACTTGAGTTGTTTTCTATGGTCTCACCACCCCCAAGTGAGATATTTAATTATAATATAATTATTATTTATAGGAATTAAGGAATTAATAAAAGATCAAAAGTGTAAAGTACTGCTCCTCATGCTTCATCAGCTGTATCAGTGTAAATAGTATTAAGAAATAATTTTTAAAAGACTATATCTTAGGAAGTCAAGAACAAGCACAAAGAGAAAGAATAAATAGAAATAAATATAATATAATAAACTTAAGTATATGCAAAGTTGATAGAGAAAACTTGAATGCTTATATTTGTGAATTTGAAATTTATTACTATAAAATAGATTAATAAAATACTACAGAAGATCAACATTATTTAGACTTATTTTATCAAAAATTACTTTATCCGTTAGGACATGATATGTTAGAACATTATAATAATGTAATAATAAAACAACATCTAATGCAACAAGGTTTTGTAGATACTTTAAAATATAGAAAAAGAGCTTTATATTTGATTACCTTAATAAAAGATGTACAAAAGCTAGAAAGATAAAACTATATAAACAAATGAAAAAGAAAGGAACAAACTTTGAAATAGATTGTATAAATTTAAAAAGATCAGGATATTATGAATGTGATATACCTCACTATAGAAAGAAATATCCAAAATTTAAAAATTTAAAAAATATTAATGAAAAGAACCATACATTAAAAAAAATATATCTCGAAAAAAAATTAAAAAAAAAAGAAGACAACTTAAAAATAAACCTAAAAAGGAATTAAAACATTCCGTAATGGGTGACCACCATTCCAATTACGATCATTGTACTTGCTTCCGATTAGAAGAAACTAAACATGCGTGAATATCTTTTGACCTTATTTTTTTTTTTTTTTGCAGATAGTACCTCGACTATTGTCCTTAGATCCTGCACAAGAAAGAAAAGAAACGGTGAGAGGTAAACGTATCTTCAAGATGATGTAAGCCTAACTTGATTGCTAAAATTTCAAATCGTGACATTAGATATGTTAAATCGCAAGATAGGATATTCTAATTACTTGAATGAGATTCATTTCTTTTAAGTCACTTTTCACTAAAATTCATTTTTGCAACGTTTATTTAAATAAATTTTTATTTTTTAAAATGTATTACGGCTAAAAACTTTTCTCCCAACAGTTATCCAAATAAAACTTGTAGTAGGTTTCTTACTGTGTTGTCCGTGAGTGCACATTCACTGTGCTTGTTTGGGAACTCCGTCGGAAAAATGGATTTTATAGATTTCGAGGCATTTTGAGAATTTTGAGATGGTTTTACGGATTTCAAGATGGTTTTTATGGATTTCAAGATGGTTTTTACAGATTTCAAGATGGTTTTGTCTCGGCTTACATGCACCGTTGGGAAGAATGGCTTCCCAAACAAGCGCACTATCCAGTTCTGGCAGCCACTTCTGTGATCCTATAGCTTGGCAAGGCTAACTAACAGAAGATCAAGGAGAGGCTATTGTGGCTAAAGACACTCAAATCAGTGTCCCCCTAATTCTCACTCTCATCCCACAGTGTGCATATATTTAGAAAGAACTTTTTCTTAATGGTGTACGTAAATCAAGATAAAATCATCTTGAGATCCGTAAAAACAATCTCGGAATTCATTAAAATCATCTTAAAATTTGTAATTTTTTTAGATTCTGTAAATTCTTCTCAGAATTCATAAACTTATTTCTCCCAACGGATTTCTAAACACACACTACTATGCAACGAATGTAACGCTCCTTTTTTCACTTTGGGTTTAGATTTGTTATCTTCATATATAAAAATAAAGGTACGATTTAGAAAAATATATTTCTTACATATTCATTATTTTTAATTAATTTTAACGTACATCCCATTTTTATAATTTAGGTAGTTGTTACTCATCTGTTTTTTTACAAGTCAATCCCAGCCGATAAAAGAAAATCTTAAATTCCATTAAATTTATTTTAAAATTAAATGAATATTTAATTTTATTCTCATTTAATATACACAGTAATACACGAGTAGAAAGGTAACGCATAGATGACGAAAAATAAAATTGTACCTAATACTCACAAATAAAATCAATAAAAATTTCTTTTCCTAAACAAAATTATAAATTTGTGACAGCCCGTGATAAGCAGCAACAATAATTGCCGGCACGTGGTTTGCTAATTGCAAGTCATTTATGGAGGCTGCGGCCTTCACAGCCCATGGTTTGCTAATTGCTGGCATGCACTCGCGAGTGCTTGTTTACCAACTTTATCCTCAAAATGATACATGATAAAATTATTTTAAAATTTATAAAAATCATATACAAATTCGTAAACTACGTTCTTCTAACCAACGGAATTCCCAAACACACTCTCTCAAGATGATTCTCCATCTCGAAAAAAGAAAAGAGCTCTCGTCTCTTTAAATGATTAAAATCTCACCTGCGTTATCTGAACTTTTGCGCCTCACTCTTGTTGCTCTTCTTTCAATCTTCATAAGAAATACTGCAGAAGAACATAATGGAGTTTCCTCCTGTGAACGGTTGAAGTCTCTTTGAATAAAAAAGGTAAGATCTTGTAATTTTCTCTATGTTTTTTTTTGCTCATCTTGTATATGAATATCGTTATTCCTGTTCTTCTCCTTCCATATATGTTTAGCTGTTAACATATTTAGATCTAAACTTTTTTACAAATCATAGTCCTTTCCCAAAGTTCCAGTTGTTATTAGATTTTGAACCATCCATTTTTGAAGAAAAATTTTAGTTTCAAGTGATTCTCCCACAATCGCTTTCAATTGCATTTGTTTGGGCATATTCGCTTGAGTTTCAGAGTGAAATGTTTTTTTTTTGTTACAATTCAGAGTTAAATTTTTAAACTTATGGCTTGTGGTCACAAAGGCCAGTAGCTTTGGATCGTTCAGGTCTTTAATTGATGACCCAACTTAGTGCTTATTTGGAAACTTCATTCCCCAAACGGTGAACACAAGTTGAGATAAAATCATCTCAAAATCTATAAAAACCATTTCGAAATCCATAAAAATTAACTTGAAATATGTAAAACCATTTAGAAATCTGTAAACTCATTTATTCTAGTGGAACTCCTTTTTTTAACGGAGCTCACAAACACACACTTCGTGATTAATATGGGTTGGATATACCACGCCATTTTTTACAAGCAACAATTACCGTATCACTTAAAATTAATTGATGATTAAAATTAGTTTAAAATTTAATGGGTAAGAAAAGTAACTTTTTTTCAACAATACCCTAATTTATGAAAATGATGAGTGGGAAAGGGAGGAGAGGGAGAGAGAGCAAGTGCGGAAATGTAAGAGAGATATAATGTAAATATAAAAAAATGTATTAAATTTTTAAATAAATTCAAATTATTCCTTGTAAAAAGGATAGAAAGAGAGAATGTTACTTGAAATTAGATAGAAGCCTGGATTATTTATGAAGAATAATTAATGCTAACAGTGCGCATGAATGAATTGTGATTGTGGAATTTCTTCTTTGACATCTGCTTGTTAATTACCAACGCTGAGGGGTTGGTTTAACGACATGAATTGGTCTCTCAAACATCATTAACATAATCAATGTTTGAATAAGATACATATGCAAAACGAACTACTTTTTAATGTCATTGTATGTAACGTTCTAAATTAAATTTTCATACCTTAATTATAATTAAGAAATAATTATTTATGATGAAAGAATTGATAAGGTAATTACTAAAATTTTAAAAGGATTTTATATTAAGTAAATAATAATAATAAGGTAGTAATAATAATGTCAATAAATGTGGCATTTGAGTGGCGATATGATGGTGGTAGTGAAAGAAGGGAGAGAAAAGAAAAAGGAGAATGACGAAAAGAGGAAGAAGAACAGGAAAAAAAAAAAAGAAGAGAAGACTATATATTCTTATGATACTTCTTCTTCTCCCTTTTCCTTTTTTTCCTTCTCTTGACTTTTTTTTTTCCTACATCATATTGTCTCCTCTTTTCTTATTCTTTTTCTTCCTCTTTTTCTTCATTCTACCTTTTCTTTTCAACCCCTTCTTTTTTGCTACTATCGTTCCTCAAGTGCCATATTTATTGACATTATTATATTATCTCATTATTATTTTTTATTATTTTGTTTACTTATTATAATTTTTTTAAAATTTAGTAACTACTTGATAAATTCTTATATCACAAATGGTTATTTCTTAATTAAAATTATGGCATGAAAATAAAATATAAGATGTTACATTATTAACTCTAAACTTGGGTTCCTCCATATATTTAGGGTTAATGTGCAAATTTGCTCAAGAAGTTTTTTCTTAAGAGTAACGTTAGTCTGAAAGTTTTTAAGTGCAATGTTGTCCATAAATTTCAAAATAAAGCAATATTGTACCATTCAGTTAAAAGACTAATGCCAATCGTTAAAATATGATGTTAATCATTAATATTTTTAATGGGAAGGTCAGGGCAACATTGTTTCATTTTGAAATTTTCAGGGTAACATTGTTTTTGAATAAGTTTTCATGACAACATTGTTATTAAAGAAAAACTTCTAGGACAAGTTTACACCATAAACCTATATTTTACTCTCCATAGTGCACTAATTACTAATTCCCACCAATCAAGGAATGATAATTTGGTCATTGAGGTTATCCTAAATTGATAAAAATTTTCAATTTATCCTCGTTCAATGATGTGATCTAACTTTTATAACTTTAAAGATTAAATAATACCTCTCATATCTTATTTATAAGAAACATTCTTTCTCGAAAGCTTTCTCTTATATATAAGTTATAATTTTAATTTATTAAAAAATTAATGCACATTTTCCATTGTTAACCTTAATTAATTGCGTGTCTTTCTCTCTCATATTTTTCCCACTTATTCTCTCTCTCTCACCGATCATTTTCATAAAAAGATATATTTAAAAGGAATCTTATCTTTTACAAATTCATTTTTTAACTAATTCTAATGCAATATCCTAATTTTTACATTATGATCTAATTGAGATTAAAAAATTAAGTGAATAAATTGTTTTATTAAAAAAGATTTAGTAAATAAATATTTGGGGTGAATATTGTAATTTTCCCCATAATTATCTTTTCTTTACCTGCTGCCTCATTCATTGAGAAAAAATAAGTAGCGTAATAATCTGTTGGAGCAAGTAATTAATAGTAGTATGTCGGTGTGCCACGTTTTTTAAATGAATGAGGTAGTAGGTAGAAAAGAGATAATTATAGAAAGAGAAAATTACGATATTGACCTTAAATATTTATTTATTACTAAATCGTTTTTTAATAAAACAAGTTAATCACTTAATTTTTATAATATCAATTAGATCTTAATGTAAAAATTAGCATATTACATCTAATTACCCATTCGTTTTCGAAAATTTAAACAATTGTTACTTATAATAAGGAAATGAGTGAATAAAGAAAAAACAATTAATGCATTGGTTAATACTCCCTCTTCCTCTTTATAAGAAACACTTGATGACGCCTATAAAAATTTGGTTAAATACAGTAAATATGTCAATTTTGTAACCTTTTTCTAAAAATACCCAATATTTATGAGGTTAAAGATTATAGAGAACAATAAAAGTAGAAAAAGGAGATATGCCGAAGAGAGAGAATATGTGATGAGGAAGAAAATGTAAGTGAATGCACTAAAAGCAGTAATATTCATATGAGTAGTCAAGTGGGAGAAAATGAAAATTCAATAAAGAAATTTTTGACATATCCTCTATTCATTAATTTTGCAAAAGGGAACGGAGAAAGTATATGGAATAAAAAAATTACTTCTAGTTTTCGATTAAAAAGTTACCTCTAGTGGGTGGTTTATAATAAGAACAAGAGGAATTCTCACTTAACTTCTACCTTAATCTATGTTTGAACCATCAAAAATTTATTTGCTGGTTAAAAAAAAAAAAGAACAGTCAAAAGTGTAATTGGGTTTGGAATTATTAATAAGCCTGATCCCATTGTGTCTTACCAATGAGTAAACTTTTGAGTTCACGAATAATCACTATTACGCTTGAAATTCTGTAAATTTTCATAATTAGCAATGATTATTGCCAATTAATTATAATATATATTTTCAAATACTTATATGCATAATTAGATTATGTATTAATTTATAAATTAAATAAATTAATTTTAAAAAATATAAATAAATCAGTTAATTAATAAATAAAAGAATGTGTAGCGCTTACAATTAAGTGCTAGTTTAGGAACACCGTTTCCCTAATGGTACACACAAGTCGAGACAGAACCATTTCGAAATCTGTAAAAATCATTTTGAAATTCATAAAAACCATCTTGAAATTTGTAAAATACTTCGAAATCTGTAAACTTCTTTCTCTCAATGCAATTCCCAAACAGAGGTGTCTTTAACTTGAAGTGAGGGAAGGGTAGGGGAGGTGATGGAGGGAAGATGATAACTTGGTTTGGTTTGGTCAAAGGGGAGGCCACGAGATATTTATAATGATGCCTTGTTTAGTTGAGGATGGAGAGGAAGAGAATGATTTATGATAATTTACTATTTTACTGTTACATGTTAATTCATATTTTTAATTACATGTTATATAAATTCACTTATTGGTTCTAATTAATGTAATAATATTTTTAACTATATTTTATGGATGGGATAAATATCAAACAAATGAGTAATTGCTGAACAAATTCATAAAAGACAAGAAATAGCAAACAAGAATTTATGGACAATATTTGAAGAAATACAAAAATTTGAACTAAAAAGACAAAGAGAAAGAGAGTGAAACTCAAATAGTTTCAAGGGCAAGAAAGGAAGTAAAAGAATTAGGTAAAAAATTGAACAAACAACAAGTCAAAACGAAAATGATAGAATAACTGATATAACATGTCAAATAGGAACATATATTGATAATTTATTTAAACTTTTAAAACCTTTAATAAAAGGAGAAAAATTATCAATAAATATGATAACAACAATTGGAGAGCTATCAGGTTCTGATATTATTTCTGACATCTTTAGACTTGTTTGGTTAACCCGTTTGGGCAACCAAAATCCATTCTTGCGCTTACCGATACAAAATTCCTCTCACATATTTACCTCGAAATCTGTGTCCATTCTCCCAATGGTCTATCCAAATTTGGTGAATTTGTTGTACCTCTTGGACTATGTGTAATATATCAAGATTCTTTTTCATTATTACACTGTTGGCAGAATACTGTAGTATTACTGTAGTTGTCGGCAAGTTACTACTATTTGTCGGTGAGATACTGCAATAATGTTGGCAAGTTATTATTGTTTGTTGGTGGGAACCTAACTGGCTCAAATATGTGAAGCAGCGAATATTATTTTGAAATAGTAACTCAGTACAGAATGTTCATTAGATATTATTCAACAATAGCAGAAATTACTCTAGATAAATTTTTATGATCCAATAAACCTTATTAGGTTTGGAACTATCAAAAAGCCTATAGAATAATATGAAGAAGTCAGAAGATATAGAATCAAAAGAAGATTTCCTACACAGAATATGTAAAATCCTTTTTCTTAAAATGTCAATTAATGAAAAATTTAATTATAATATTTTT
>JANTPZ010090252.1:0-30240 GCA_025593235.1 Vachellia pachyceras | reverse complement strand
CCCGCCGCTGCTTCCCCCGGCCGCCACCCACCCCACCATGGCACTCGAACCGGCCATCGCCCCAGCTGCCGAGAACCCCATTGCTATGTATGAGTTGGTGTATGGTGTTGAGAGGATGAAGCTCCACAAGTTTGAAGACGTCTGAACATACTGCACAGAAGAACAAAATTTTCTTATTTAGTAAATCAGAAATGATTGTGTGTGTGTGTGTGTGTGCAGTCACACACACTCTACGAATTTTTTTTTTCAATATCAAGGGAGCGCCTCTCTAAAACAAAAGCTTCAGGTTCTTGTTTCAGTCCCATGTGAATAGAAGAAAGATAATGACTCGTGTTTACACACAATCCCCCCCCCCCCCGGGGTTTCTTCTTCACGTGAGAGGCAAACTCAAATCCAGATTAGTAACTGATCTTAATTACAATACAAAAATTCAGAACCCAAAAAAAACTGTTAGAAGAAGAACTTACTCTGAGAATGAAACCTTGAGAATCCCAGACAGAGAGACAGTGGAGGTTGAAAGTATTAAAAGGGATAGGGACTTGGAGGTTGAGACTGCAAGTGCACGAATCTGTTTGTTGTGAACTTACTACGTAACAGTATTGGAGTACCGTGACGAAGAAGATAAGGAATATCTGCAGACATGTCTTCAATTCTTTACCTCTCTCCATTAGTGTGTGTGCGTGCGTGTGTGTGTGTGTGTGTGTGTGTGTGTGTGTGTGTTTGGGAATTTGATAACAGGAGGTTTCAGATTTATTTTGCATATGGTTGATGGGAATCCAGTTACTGTTCTCATTGGTGATGATATAATTAGTTGAAGAAAATAGGGAATGATTGTCATTTTGTAACTAACATTGGTGTGGGGACTTTTTCCAATTGTGACTTTATTTAGACCAACAAATATAATACATTTCTTTTATCAATGTGGATGGAGTTTAGCAGAGAGAGTTAATTAGTCCTTCCACTAGTAAAAAATTGAAATTGTGAAATACCAGCAGATTTGTTCTGTGGGATTTTTTTGCAGCAGTTTCCTACGAATTTATAGTTCTCAGGTATTTTTCCTGATACGTACGGATTAAAATCCGTAGGAAACAAATTTCCTACGGATTTTTAGCCAAAATCTGCGAGAAAATCTTAAGGAATACAACTTTTTTTTTTGTAGTGTTCTATAATGTGGAGAATCAATGTTCGAATCCTCATTGGATGGGGTGTCTACATTTAGTGTTTAATAGTAACTCAAATATGATATTACTTGAGAGAGAGGATACCCATACTTAGCAATATATACATATTTAATACATCATTCACAAATCAATTAATATTTTCTTATATGACCATCTGAGTAAACCATATTTAGTCATTGTCAAGCTCAATTTGAAGTAAATTTCCTAATAACATTTTTGTATTCATATAAATTCCAACTCAAAACTTTGTATTTTTTCTGACTAAACCATATTTAATCATTGTCAAGCTCAATTTGAAGTAAAACTCCTAATAACATTTTTGTATTCATTTAAATTCAAACTCAAAACTTTGTATTTTTTTAAGTAGTTAAAGCTTCTTCCACTAGAACTAGTGCTTTGATTTTATTTCATTTAAAAAGGATTTGCTTGTAACGAATAGGTTTTTGATAGAAATAGAATGCATAATGATAGCCTTTGACAAAATATATCTATTCACTTCCAATTATTTGACCTAATGTAGCAATTCAATTTGAAATTGAATGATTGATAATGGGAAGGATTTAGACGCCATCCCTTGATGTTGTGTTTAGTGACTTAATTTAATGACGTGTTTTCTTAAAATGTATTGTTTGATGCATGATCAATATTACTATAGACATTGACAGGAAGTCAATAATTTTTTTATACATAATTATTTAGTATTTAAAAATAGAAAGTCTGAGGAAATTATTAATTTTGATCCTAGGTTATAGACAAGCAATAAAATTATCAAATTTCTACTTAACAGCTTAATTTTAGATTTAAGTAAACATAATTCATGAAATTAATTAATATTTAAACTCATTCAATCCGAAAACGCTTCGATTTACAACATAGAGTAAAATATATGGAAAAAAATCTAATGCCAAGAAGCAGAAGATTAAATAATTATGAACGTGTGTATGAATTATACAATATGTTACACTGTAACAAGTCGTCATCATCTTTATCACTGATAGTATACATAAGTTTGCATGGCATTGCAACTATTACACATGCACCAAATGAAATTCATGCCGGAATAAGGTAAAATTATGGGTAAAGGCTTCAACCTGACAAAAATTACATTTTAAAAATATCTTTTTAAAAAAATTATAATTACCCCCCAAAGATCAAACGTTACACTTCATTTTAGATATGGAGTTTTAAGAAAGTTACTATCAATATTTAGGTAAAAAATTTAACAATAACTTCCCTAAATATTCAAAGCAATTCCTAAAACAAGACAGTAACTTTAGATCATTGAGTGCAACTAGTAATTACAACTTCAAGATCTTAACATAATTTTTGTCAAGTTAGGTCCTTAAATGTTATTTTATCCTGGAATGATCCCAACTCATGCAGAAATCCCATTTCAACATAGGATTGAGTTGGAGCACCACAGAGTCTACTCAAGGCCACATCTATCCTTATCGCAGGCCCATATTAATGAACTTGCCCATACTTTATTCATTTATTATTGTCCCTCCAAATCATAACCTATAGTACAGCATCTCACCAACTGATGAATGTTTAAAGTTACAGACAGAAGGGTCCCACCAGAGACTTATAGAGCTTCATTATCAAGAAACCAACCTTGAGGTCCACCCCTCTCTACAGAAACAGATGATAATGATATAAATTTGAAGGGAAAAAATATTCCAATACAGTGCAAATAGACAGTCCGTATGGTTCCATGACAAAGATTATGTGCAAAATAAATCATCAGAAGTTAAATGGATACAAATAAAATCATAAATAGAAGCAGAGCGCCAGCATAGCTGTAAATCAATTCCTCTGTTTGAACATTAAGGGGAGAACATTAAGGTGGGGGGGGGGGTTGGGCGGGGTAAAGTTATCTCCTTGGATTGTTGAACACATCTATTCTTGAGTAGAGTATTTGCATGGTATGGACTCCAGCACACACGACATCATTTTTAACAGGAAGAGGCACCTTTGTAATCCCTAAATCATACTGGTTAATACTTTGATTGATCTACTTCCACAATCTGATTCCAAGTATTTTATGGAACAATCATGTGTGTGTGTGTGTGTCTAATTTATTGTCAAGTGGCATGTATTTATTTACTCGTTTGAAGATATGCATTTCCAATGGAAAGTTCACACAGCTACAGATGTAAGCACTCAGTTAATCTTGGATAAATAGTATGACATATAAAAACAATGTCTAATCTCCATTACGATATATATACGCAATGCTTCTATCTCTCTTTCCATGGTGAGCAGTTGTCACATTTGAGTGCATATGATGACATGTTAATGGCGCCTAGAACCATAAACACTATCTTCCTATGATATATTATACTAGAGCTTAGCACAAAATTTAATGTCTAAGTGATGAGTTGATCATTCACTTGCTACCAAATTCTAATGTCCAAATCAGAATATCAAATTTTCTAAGATACGGATTTTGGCCAAAAAAAGTATGAGCAGGGCACAAAAAATAAGTGTGACCTTTCAAATAAGCATGTTAAGGATCTTGGAAGAATACACATGAGGGCAAAAACAGAGAGCATTGTTACAGAAATCAAATAATTCCTATTTGACTCTGAAAAAGTAGCACGTAGTGCTGACAAAAAAAAAACCAATTTCTAGAAAGGTAAGATCCATCGAGAAGTTTCTTGTGAAACTGAAACTCTTTAAACATAAAGGATTGTTTTCAAACTTCTATCCACCGGATGGGTCCATCAGTTACACCAAGAAGAAACATCAGTATGAACACTACTAATGCTATATTAACCAGCAATGGTACACGGAATAGAGTTCCTCCTGCAATCTCATTTGAATCAAAAGAAATTATATGAAAACACAAGCAAAAATCTGATTTGGACTATATCAAAATGCAAACATGATTTATTTTTAATACAGAAACACTCAGATTCAAGAAAGAATTATTTGGTCCAAAAAAATGGATTGAGTCTAACACAGCTAAAACAAAAACGATTTAATATGGACTGAATTGATGCATTACTAAATCAGATCTATGAACAAACACTCGAACATTTACGTTGAACAGGTTGAATTCAATGACACATTAGATGTGCAGTTTTCAATTGCAAGTTTTCTGAATTGTGATTATTCAACAGAATATCAAATCGGTTTTTAAAAGGTCTATTCTTACTGTGAGAAGCATATTCTTTTCATACTAATGCTCCGTAGGAGGAAGGAACATCTCGGCTCTTCACAAAGAGGGGAGGATTGAATATGAGAATCTTGCTTAGAGTCGTCTCTGACCTGAAGGCACTTATTGCCTTGAGGTCAACAGTCTACCAGGTCCCCATAAATGGGCCATGTTCAGGACGGCTTCGACAAATTTATACAAAAAAACTGATATATTTCCACTCAGACAGGCTAGAGACCAATTCTCATTAGATATCAAAGCAATCCAGCGATACATACAGTTAAGTCCTTGTAACTACCGATATAAAATGGATATAGTAGACTTACCAGACGATACATGTACTGGCAGGCTGACGTATTTGGGACATGATTTTGAAGTAACCATGTCAATTCTAATGTCAGATGCAACTACACAATCTCGTGGCTGTAACAAAATAAACAATACTCTTAAATAATAAAAATGACCATAACAGTGTCTTACTAGGAAAATGAACAATAACATAATTCAACAAATGAACTACATCAGTCCCAACAAACCTTATGCAATTTTCAAAAGTAATTCTAAACGTTAGAAGCACATAGCCAAAGAATGACGATACAGAGTTTAATTTCGTTAAAACAAAAAGGAAAATGAAAAAGCCTGCCTGCCAGCAACATAACTGTTTTAGACAGCTAAATATTATAATATAAGCCTCAATTTTTATCAGAACTTCCAGACTTGCTCACTGCTGTGAACCATGGATCTTAAAACATCATTCATTTACGGGGAGACTGGGAGACAAGTTCAACAACAACACTACAGGCTAAATACACTAGATACCACAGATTAAACATACAGGCTCTACGTTATTATGTCAACCAATTTCAAATTGTCTAATTCCTAACAAAAAATAAGACACATCTTTGCTAAAAACTTCATGTCTTTATATGCCAAAATTATTACAGAGCAGAGTTACAACCTTGAAGTCTTTATAAAAGCATAGACGGATTTCCTCCACTGCATCACCTGAGCAAATTACTTGGGGAGATATATGGAAGGCATTCTCAATGGCAGCGACAATGCCTCCAAGGGGATATTTTTCTCTATAAGAAGGAACATATCCAGCTTCATTTAGAACTCTCTGATAAAGAAAATGTAAGGGCAATGATCAGACTAACTCATGAATATGCAAGCAAGCTACAATCCTTCACATTTTTATAACCAAAGGTTTGCAAATACAATTAAAGAGGGGATCCAAAAACAAGTGTTAGATGATAAAAGAAATATTCTGAAATTCCCATTTTCATTGATGTACTCTGATAGGGTATTTATATATTTAGAGAGATATACATAATCATAATATATCCCTAATATCTCTCACTAATCATATCCCTAATATTTCTCAATAATATCAATACTAATCATATCCTAATATATCTCAATAGAATCTAACTAAATCCCTAATATATCTCAACACTCCCCCTCAAGTTGGAGGGTAGATATTAATCAAGCCCAACTTGTTACAAAGGTAGCCGACCCGTTTTAGACTCAATAGGACAAGGACCACAAACAACAAAATGAACTAATGCAAAAGGGGATGTAGCCTGTTTATTGACTTTAGACACCAAATAAACATGATAAGCTGAACAGCAGAAACTGATAAAGCCCAAAAACCACTAACGTTACAGCAACATGTTCCTGGCACAAGTAAGGGTCACACTAGGGACCAAGCAAAATGATGAAAGTACCGAAAACAAACCAGAAACCACTGCAGCTTCACCAAGAGCTTCACTAAGAGCCAGCCAAAGACAAAACAGAAACGCCGGAGCTTCAATAGGAGCCAGCCAAAGACAAAATAGAAACCAATAAAGCTACACCAGGAGCCAACCAAAGACAATAGAAACTGCTGAAACTACACCAGGAACCAGCCAAAGACAAAACAGAAACCTCTAAAACTACAGCAAGAGCCAACAAAAGACAAGATAGAAACAATTGGAACTACACCAGGAGCTTACCAAAGATAAGACAAAACTGAAAGTGCCAAACAGAAGGAACCCAGAAACAAAACTTCAAACCAGGAGACAAAACCACTAGGGAAAGGACGGCAAGGAGGAGACAAAGCCGTAAAACAGGAACGTCATCGAAAACTCGTCGGAAAATGGCGTCACACACAGGCGCGTGAAAAAGGCGGTGAATCTTCAGACGGCGCGTGAAGATCACGCTATCACCGGATGGTGACGAGATTCCGGGAAATGCCGATCGGAGCCTTCTCGTCCTCCCTATGCGGCGTATGTAACTGTAGGAGATGAGTCCTCGACGGATCTGGATGAGGTCGCTGGTCTTTGTCTGGACGCTAGAACAGAACGTCCGTGTGACTGAACAGAAGAGCGGAGACTGTGGAATCTTGGTTATTATTATTCCAAGATTTTTGTTATCATTGATTATAAATAGCTTTATTATCAGGATTTAACATTATTCGCAGGATTCCTTCTTATCAGTTTGTGTGTGTGTATGTAATCCTTGTACATGCTGGAAATATATGAGGAAACATTGGTTGGCTCCGAAATCTTCATGGTATCAAAGCACTCGAAGGATTCGACACCGTCATATCTTCCGCCATCTGTCGACTCCAGAGCCCACAGTCGCTCCCTCGTCCTCCGTCGACTTCAGAGCCCACCGTCGTTCCTTCATTCTCTGTCGCATCTCCAGGCTTCGTCCTCTGCCTTCATCTCGTCTCTCAGCAGACTCGAAGGATTCGACACCGTCATATCTTCCTCATACTCCGTTGCTCCTCTACCAGCGACACCACTCCAAGAGCCCACCGTCGCTCCTCCGGCATCCATCGACTCCAGAGCCCACAGTCGCTCCCTCGTCCTCCGTCAACTCCAGAGCCCACTGTTGCTCCTCCGCCATCTGTTGACTCCAGAGTCCACAGTCGCTCCCTCGTCCTCTGTAGACTCCAGAGCCCACCGTTGTTCCTTCATTCTCTGTCACATCTCCAGGCTTCATCCTCCGCCTTCATCTCCTCTCTCAACAGATCGCGATCACCATTTTCTGCTTGCGTTCACCACTTCTGATCACATTCGCCATTCCTGATCGCTCAAGGATTAACGTTCGTGTTGGTCTATCGTATCATCCAGGAGTCGTCGCACCACGCCTAGTCGCCCGATTCCTCTGGTCGCTGCTCATCGTCACAGGTCAGTGTCATCATCCTCTTGATTCAGTCAGACTCAGTCATGGCAACCTCCATTAACCACGATGCCTCCGCCACTGCCCATGCTTCTTCCCGATCAGTTCACACTGAAGCATTAGCCGTGTCTATAATTCCAAAAAAGCTCACCGGTGACAATTATAGAGAGTGGGCCTAGTCTTTCTCCATGGCTCTCGATGGTCGCGGCAAGTTGGACCACATTACTGGTGATATCAAGGCGCCCCCATCGTCCGACAGCAAAGCCTTCAAAATATGGAAGTCTGAAAATTCATTGATCTCCTCTTGGCGGGTACACTCCATGTCCCCTGCTATCAAGAAAAATTTTATGTTCCTGCCCACTGCCCATGACATTTGGGTAGCTATTCGAGAGGCATAAGGAGCCACGGGGGATATATCTCATATTTTTTATGTAAGGCTGAAACTATGGCAGGTAAAACAAGGTAACATGACTCTTAATGATTATTATCTTGAAAAATCCTCTCTTTGGCAAGAATTAGACCCACTCAAAAATAGAGTTCATCATTGCCCTACCGATGCTGCTAAGGACCACAAAGAGAAGGAAAGTGAGAGGCTATTCGAACTCCTTGCTGGCCTCAATGTCACTTATGATGTTACCCATGCCCGTATCCTTGGTCAAGTTCCTTTGCCAACAGTTCGTGAGGCCTTTGCTACTCTCTGAAACAAAGAGGGACAGCGACAATCTATGTTTTGAGGTGCTGCTAATATTGGTGTTTCCCCTGTTCCTCCATCAGTTGTTCCCTTTGAGTCCTCAGCTCTTGCTGCCCGTTCCAACCGGCACCCCAAGGGTTGACCCTTTTGCGAGCATTACAAAAAACAAGGGCACACCAAATCCACATGCTGGGAGATTCATGGCAAACCTGCTGATTGGCAACCAAGGAAGGGGCGTGGACGTAGCTATGTCACTGAAAATTCAGAAAATCATGCCTCAGATCTACCTCCTACTTCTGCTGATCCATTGAACTAAATTTTGACCATGCTTACCACATTGCAGAGTCAGAAACAACCCACTGCCACTGTAGTGCAGTGAGGTAATTTTTCCTATGCTCTATCTACTATTAAAAGCATATGTACAGGGGAATGTTGGATCATGGACTCAAGTGCTTCGGATCACATGACTGATAAGAAAAGTTTGTTCTCTACCTAGAATCCTGTTGCAAAGCCTATCACAGTTAAGATTGCTGATGATTCTCACTCTGTTGTTACTGGTATTGTGCTTACTATTCACTCTATGTTACATGTTCCCAACTTAAAATGTAATCTATTATCAATTAGCCAGTTAGCCAGGGATGAGTGTTGCCATGCTAATTTCTTTGCTACATACTGTCTTTTTCAGAATCTGCTGACGGGGATGACGATTGGCAGTGCGAAAAAGTTTGATCGCCTCTATTACCTTGACACCAATTATTTTCATCGTGTTAAGTCTTGCAATAATGTATCTCTCCCTAGGACTAGTGATTGGGAGTTATGGCACAAACGTTTAGGTCATCCCAATTTCAATTATATGTCTCAAATGTTTCCATCAATTTGTGGAGAAGATTATACAGAAACTTTTGCACCAATAGAGAAGCTTAATACGATCAGAATCCTCCTGTCATTTGCAGTCAATCTAGATTGGCGTCTACACCAACTAGATGTAAAGAATGCCTTCCCAAATGGAGAACTCAAGGAAGAGGTTTATAGGAAGTTGCCTCCAGGATTTCCTGGAAAAGGGGGGAATCAAGTCTGCAGATTGAAGAAATCATTATATGGACTAAAACAATCATCACGGGCATGGTTTGATAGGTTTACTTGGGTTCTGAAGAAACAAGGATATACAGAGAGGCAGAGTGATCACACCCTATTCTTCAAACATCGTAGGGGGTAAGATAACGGTACTTGCAGTTTATATTGATGATATTGTGCTTACAGGAGATGATGAGGCAGAAATTAGACAGATCAAAGCGGCCCCAGCTGGAGAATTTCAAATCAAAGACCTTGGGGAGTTAAAATACTTTCTTAGAATGGAGGTTGCCCGATCCAAGGGTGGAATCTATATTTCTCAAACAAAGTATATTCTAGATCTATTGACAGAAACAGGAATGTTGGGCTGCAGATCGAGTGACACTCCTATACGAGTTGATAAAGTCAATGAGGACTCTGATCTTGGCAAAGCGTAGACATGGGTAAATATCAACGAATGGTTGGCAAACTAATATACCTCTCTCACACTAGGCCCGATATCGCATTTGCAGTCAATGTAGTGAGTCAGCACTCCCATGATCCTAAACAAAAGCATCTAAATGAAGTCTATAGGATCCTTCGATACCTGAAAGGATCTTCGGGTCGTGGTCTACTATTCAAGAAATCTGATAGGCGCAACATAGAAATCTTTACAGATGCAGATTGGGCTAGTGATCAAGATGATAGGAAGTCCACATCTGGCTACTGTACATATGTGTGGGGTAATTTAGTCACATGGAGGAGTAAGAAACAGAGTGTGGTTGCCAAAAGTAGTGCCGAGGCTAAGTACAAGGCAATAGCACTAGGTATCTGTGAAGGGATATGGATAAAACTTTTTCTCAAAGAATTGAAGCAGAATGTGAAGATGCCAATCAATCTTTATTGGGACAATATGGCTGCAATTAGCATCTCACACAATCCAGTTCAACATGACAGAACCAAGCATGTGGAGATGACAAGCATTTTATACGAGAGAAGATAGATGAGGGGATAGTCCGATTACAGTACATTCCTTCTAAAGAACAAACTGCAGATATCCTCACTAAAGGATTAACCAAAGACAAATTTGAGTATTTTGTAGGCAAGTTGGACATGTTTGACATTTATGGTCCAACATGAGGGGGAGTGTGGAATTTTGGTTATTATTATTCCAAGATTTTTGTTATCATTGATTGTAAATAGCTTTATTATCGGGATTTAACATTATTCTTAGGATTCCTTCTGATCAGTTTGTGTGTGTGTGTGTAATCGCTGTACATGCTGGAAATATATGGGGAAACATTGGTTGGCTCCGAAATCTTCAGAAACGGACTGATAGAAACTGCTCTCCATGAATTACCAACACACCCTCCCTCTGCCTCTGGACGCACACACTCCCGTAGGAAGAAGAACAATGTGGCAGAGGGAAAAAACCTTATAACTTTGAAACCATATTAGATGATAAAAGCAATATTCTAAAATTCCCATTTTCATTGATGTACCCTAATAGGGTATTTATACATTTAGAGAGATATACACAATCATAATCATATTCCTAATATCCTTCACTAATCATATCCCTAATATATCTCAATAGAATCTAACTATATCCCTAATATATCTCAACAAAAAGCAAGCTCCAAAATAAAGCATGGACAAGGTTAGTTCAAAATACAAGAACGACATTTTTAACTAAGTAGTAGAGAACTTGCAGCCTGATTATCAAAGCCCTGCAATATACATAAATTCATGCTATTTGTTTATCAATACCTCAAACAAATCTCTACGTAAATATCTAATCAAGAAAATGTACAGCATTAGGCAATGAATTACCCAAATTTAATTCCTCCCCAAATCATTCTGGAAATGAACACCCTAGTTTGTATTATCATCACTTCTTACGTCTCACTTGCCTAATGGCACGTCTCTAAATGATCTTATTTAACATTACTAAGTAAAAATCTCTAACAGTTTGTTACAATACATATTCTAGCAACAGAGTGGGCATGTACAAGGGTGCGACTACAAGTCATTATGTAATAAGAGTAAGAAGTGAGTAGAAGGAGAGGATCAACTGAACCTAAATACTGGGAATGTATTGGCATCTTCTATAGCTAGTAAGCTTTTTTTTTCCCCCTATACTTCCCTTGTCAAGGCTATTGTGCCATACTGGTAGAACATATTCTGTGTTTGTTGTTTTCAATTCCATAAAAATCCTACTCTACTGATAGATGAGATAGGAGGTACATTTCAGCAATCCTCTTGAGCACCGGTTTGGCACACATTGCATCATGTTTACATTTACCTTCATTAAGTACCATGCTAACATTCTGCACAGTACATCTACATATCAAAATAGATATGATGCTCAAAGCAATTCATCTTCCAGACCTAAATTTAAAAATGACTTAAGGATCCATGATCCACCCAAATAAAAAAGATGCTCAAAGTACTTGCAACCAGACAATGGAGAACATGGATAAATATATTTTCGGACGTCAAACACACCATCATAAATAGAGCAGCAGTTGAGAAACCAATCATCTTCCTGTCCCTGAATTATCTATCAAAGATTAAATGACAGTTGTTGGCAAATAAAGGTTTCCAGTGCCATAAAACCAAAGTCTCAAATCATTCAAATATGCATGAATTTTCCTTTATATCCAACGACTCATGGCTAACAGCAGCATCAAGCAAATTAAAGAAAGTCCCTTCCAAAAGCACCACCTTGCCAAAATAAGGTAAGCTTATTTTCTATTGAAACAAGAAAGAAACTGAGAGATGCATAAACTTGGTTTGTATGAACTTACAGTCACATTGTATTTGAAATAGAGATTCAGTCCTGTCAAGAAAAAATTGTGTTCATCTCGAATCACAGGAAATGAGCATGTGCCATGCTTCTCTGCAGGTAAAATTTTAAAAAATAAAATATTCAGGATACAACAATGTTAATGAAAGCACCCAACATTTACATCACATAGGGTTCTGTGACTTGTTCAAATCAATTATGCAGTTCAAGCATACCCTATACAAATCATAACTAGTTCAATAATATAAGCCAAAATAATAAAGATTATTACCCCACTGTCAATGTGTGCAAATGTGGTGGCCCCAGAAACAAGGAGATGAAAAATCATTAGTTTCATATTAATCTATAGGATAAATTAGAGCTAAGAAATTTCCAATGACCACCTCATGAGCCCAAAATGACCCTCTTGTACCATGACACGTTGATGGTGAGCCACAACTTAATGATGGCCAATATTGCTCTAAAGCATTAATCAATGTTGATATCTACAATGAAGATGGAGCAATAAAAATTAGAAGAGATGAAAATGAGAAGATCGATACTTTATATAGAACAATTCCAAATGTATAACAGTTATAGTAACTCGTGCACAGATTGAAATAAGAGAGCCAACTCTGTATCTCTGTGTGTGTGTGTGTGTTCTCCTCAGTAAATAACTATCCTGTAAAAACAATAAATGGAACATGCTAGTAGAATTACAGGCTTATTGAATTTCATTTTGTCCAGAACTTACTCATGAAATTTATTAATATTGATTAATTGATTTAGTCAAAAAGTGAGGAACAAATTTATATGAGCAAATGGTTGACAAATTAAATTAAGGTTATGGAAAAAATGCCTGACACAGGCATCTGTAAGGTATAAAAGGCATGAGCTACAAGATCCCAAGATGACACTAATATAGTTATATATAACTTTTGGCAGGATAGAAATAGTTTACAGCTTTGCAGGATAACAGTGTTTGTTTTCTTAAGTAGAAATATGCAGTTAATTAGTTTTAATAGGCTAATTATGGTGTTGCTGTGCTAGGACTAATTTAGCGATTTGCTGTTGGGTCCAGCGGTCAAGTATTTAATCATGTCAAAATGTAACCTTAGTTTAGCAGGATTTTTTTTTATTTCACTTAATTGGATTGATATTTATGTTTAATAGCGGTCAGTTATTCTTGTTGGGTCTTATGCAGTGGACTACTAGATACCCAAATTTTTACTGGTCCTATTTAATTAAGTAACGTAATCACCTTTCAAAGAGAAAATAAATAGCTGGCTTTAGAAAAAATTCAGCTGCTCAGCTTTTCTTTACAAGAGGGAAAAATATCTGGCTTTGAAGAATCCCCTTCTGCTAAGGGTGCATTGTGATGCATGTTCCATTACTCATATTGCCATCTTCCCCAATTTCACTCATTGACTCTCTGGACCTAACTCTATTAGCCGAAATCATTAAACATTCATCCACATCAAAACCCTCATCACTTCTTTAATGTGTTTGCCTAAGAATGTATAAAGTCATAAACCCCAATATCTGCCTGTAGCCAGGCGATGTTCATACACCTTGAACACCGCTAATGGACATGAGAAGTAAATGTGGTCTCTTGTCCATCAACCGCCCAAAAATATAATGAAGTGCTGAAGCACAGAAACGCTTCCCAGTACCTCTTTTGGATCAAAATAAGGTCCCGAGCAACAGGATGGCCAAGTTCCATCATTATAATCAGGCCAGAGTCCATCTGTCACACAAGCAGATAAGATGAGTTAGTTAATATCCTATTTCAAGAATCATATACAAAGAAGGAACATATAAAGTGGTGACAGTAATAAATGTGCAGCCGGATACTCACGAATGGTAAACTCTGTTGGAGCATTAGAGCTGAAAAGGACCGGAAAATGACAAAATTCAACTCTGTCAGTGTTACTTCATAGATTTCCTATGTAAGGTACATAATAATATTCACATAATAATGAAGAACTCCCAGTGTTTAATTTATGCTAAAACAATATCCACAATTTCTATATCCAACAAGCCGTTCAAATATCTCGCTATAGCACAGTTCCATTCTTGTTTAACCCGTATAACAAGTTACAGCCATATACAGAATTCTCCAAGGGGTGAAATGTTAAAAAAGTTGAAAAGTGTTTTAGTTTTAATTTCACTTTACCCTCTGCAGCAAGCATTGGTTGAGCAACATTGGCGAGAACGGCGGCAGTAGGTGCCAGGCCATTGCAGAGCCAACGCAAAGTAATCAAACTCTCGTTGATTCGCTTCTTTGATGCTTCCGTTCACCTCCTCAATCGCACATATTGAACCCACAATAATTGCGAGCAATAGCCATGGAAGAGTAGTAATGCGAGTTTGAGCAGAGGAAGAAGCCATTGCTGGGAGCTCCAAAAACTTAAGGTAGGGGCAATAAATAAGACAGTTAGGTATGACGAACGATGCGGATTCGTCTATGGAAGATAAACTAGTCAGATGTATCGGTATTGATCACAGCATTGGATTATAATTGATCATGGGGGAATCGGGAAAATGGGGCCGTAACCATTTAAGGTACTTCAATTCTAAATATAAATTTAATGTTTTGAACTAACATTTAATTTTATCAAATAAACAAAATCATTAAAATTTTTAATTAATTTATCAATATAGATTTAACGGTGTGCAACCAAAATCTTTTGAAGAGCAATATTGATGTGATCCTGTTTTAATATGATTAATTTGATATTTTTGAGAATTTTTTATGGCTAGCTTGTGTCATTTTTCTACTTTTTTTTTTTTGGCTAGCAAGGCAAGCAAAGCTTGAGAAAAGTCAGTTACATCATGACGAGACCAGGGAAAGCGTTCCCAAATGGGTTCCCCAAATCAAGAAAAATAAGGTCATGACAATAGCTAGGTGGTTCCTGAAGATAAACATATCCTGAGTCAGAAAAATGACCGTTCTTCGCAAGAATGTCCGCACATCCAATAGCTTCCCTGTGACAATGTATGATCTCCAACTCCCATCTCTTCATAATGAGGGACCGAATGTCAGCAATTACCTAGTGAAACGGGTGGGAAAACCCACATTCAGAGAATAAAAGTTGGATCGCCTCAAGAGAGTCCGTGTAGAGCTTCACCTTATCCAGTCCTAAATCCAAACACAGCAACATCCCCTTTTTGATGGCGTGCAGCTCAACTTTCGTAGAGGACGCGAAACCAAGACTCACCTAAAAGCCTCCAACCCAGTTACCATGATCATCCCGAACAATACCACCGCACGCTGCATGTTGATACTGATTGACAAAACCATCAACATCAACGCGCATATGGCCAGCAGGGGGAAGGCTCCACTTACAATTCGCACGCTCATGTATTTGATAGATTGCATGCTTGTACCTCCCATTTTCAACCCCTTCAAAGAGATTGTTGACACCTAACGACTAGCTCATCTGGCTGGGTACTGGTATGCTCAAAGGCTCTACAGTAGCGATTCTTCCAGATTAGACAGCAAGCCACCGCAAAGACTTTGTTTCATTCCCACCTCGACACTTTCCTAGCTTGTGATTCATTATTAAGATTCCAGCTAATCCAATCCTGCAAATCACTAGCAAAGAAAGTAATAGAGTATAAAGGGTTAATAATACGCGACCATACATTTCTGGCAACCTCACAGTCTCTTAGGGCATGTAAAATGTTTTCCTCACAACCACACTCAAATGGACACACACAAGTATCTGAAACATTACGCTTCATTTTAAGGGAGTTGGTTGGAAGTCTCTCATGGAAGACCTGCCACATAAAGTATTTTGCTCTCTTAGGAATATCCCACCGCCAGATGCTCTTCCAGTCCGATCTACTAGAGCGACTTTGGTGAGTGGAGATCATTTTGTACGCCGACTTGATACAGAAAATCTCGTTAGCCGCCTTATGCCAATAAATACTATCAGGCTCATTACCCTTTGGAGTATTAACCATTTGTATCCGGGTAATGACCCAATGGGGAAGAAACAGGCTCCATTTGCAATAATCCCAAGTACCAAACTGCGTGACGAACTCGTCCACCGTAGAGTCTTTGTTCAATAAGTGTTGGTTGCTCACCACATACTCTCTTAGTGGTCGGTCTATAGGAGTCCATAAATCGCCCCACGCCTTAGCTTTTGCTCCACTACGGATCTTGTAACCCACACCTCTAAAGAAATCTGACCAAACCGACACAATAGCATGCCAAACGGCAGATTGACTGCTTTTTTTATTGATATCAGGAATTTCCCCATTGCCACACTTATACTTGCACCTTAAGACTTGAACCCAAAGAGCATGAGGTTTCGTTAACATTCCCCAACACAACTTCCAAATGAAAGCCTTATTCTGACATATGAGATCTTTATGCCCCATTCCACCCTCTTCTTTTTCCGCTTTCATGGTTTCCTATGCGATAAGATGCATCTTTTTCATTTCGGGACTCTAGTTCCAAAAGAAATCTCTGTTCAGCTTTTCAATCTCTTTCAGCACCCCCTTAGGAAGAAGCATAGTTTGCATCTGGTACATTGGCAAGGATGAAAGCACAGATTTAATGAGCACTGATTTCCCTGCCATGCTAAGGAATCTACCCTTCCAGCTTGCTAGCTTCCTGTTCACCCTCTGAATCAGCGGGGAAAAATACTCTTAACAACTCTTTTATGAAGTAGAGGCACACCAAGATACTTGCCTAAATCCATAGCTAGATCAATTCCCAATGCTTGACTGAAATTAGCCGCACAAGATAGATCTACATTCCGGGAGACAAAAATCTTAGATTTCTGAAGATTTATTTGATGCCCAGAAACACTACAGAAGAACCTCATTACCCTTTCCATAACAACCATCTGTTCCTGAGACGTTTCCGAGAAAAGAATCAAGTTGTCGGCGAAGAATAAATGAGACATAAAGGGCCCCCTAGTACTCATTTCCATAGGCTTCCACCTTTTGAGAAGGACCTCCTGCTGAATCAACTGCCCAAGTCTTTCCATACACAGAATGAACAGGTAAGGACTAAGAGGGTCCCCTTGCCTCACGCCTCTGGTAGGAGTAAAAGTTTCGGAAGGAGTGCCATTCCAAAGCACTCTCATCGATAAAGTAGTCACGCAGCTCATGATGCGATACACAAACTCCTCACCCAGACCCAAACTAGATAACGTGAAATGCACAAAGACCCAATCCAGTATATCATACGCCTTTTCCATATCCCTTTAACTGCCACATATCCCTTCCCATTTTTCTTCGTCCTCATGGTATGTATGGCTTCTTGAGCTATGATCACATTATCACAGCTCTATCTACCCTTGATAAAGCTGCACTGGTTTGGCATCACAAGGTAATCCATGATGCATTTAAGCATGTTAGTAAGTAACTTACTGATGATCTTGTAACAGACATTACATAGAGAAATAAGTCTGAACTCTTTCAAGCATCTTGGTTGGTCAACCTTAAGAATTAAAACAATATCTGTTTGATTAATTTCTTTTAACTTCCATGGTTCCTTGACCATCTCATAGACCAGCTGGCAAACCTTGCTCCCAATTTTCGACCATTGACTCTGAAAAAAGTGGGTGTGCATTCCATCAGGCCCAGGAGACTTAAAGGCACCCATCTCAAAGGCAGCGTTCTTAATTTCAACATCAGTTACACGTTTTTGAATCTGGTTGAGCTTCTCAACACCTAGGGGCGGAAAAGGAGTAGGCCACTCCTTCACACTGGTCACATTCGGATCTTTGGAGTACAGATCCTGGTAGAATTTCTGAGCCATGCATCTGAGCACCAAGGGGTCAATAATCCATTCACCACCATCATCCATTAATGCCTCAATTCTATTCTTTTTCCTCTGCATTTTAACGAACGCATAGAAGAATTTGGAGTTTTTATTCCCAAATTGGAGCCATTTACAGCGAGCTTTCTGGAACCACAGTAACTCTTCTTGA
Source organism: Vachellia pachyceras (assembly GCA_025593235.1). Lineage (NCBI taxonomy): Eukaryota > Viridiplantae > Streptophyta > Magnoliopsida > Fabales > Fabaceae > Vachellia > Vachellia pachyceras. The sequence goes on along the minus strand of JANTPZ010090252.1, from coordinate 12,251 downwards.
TTATTCAGCTTGACATATTCGGCTCATAGACACTTCTCGAGCCTATGCAACCCGTTAAGAGGATTCCTCTGTCTCGCCTTATCAATGCCCTCCAATCTTCTCACCAGCTCCTGCTTCTTCTGTGGAATATTTCCTACAACTTTATTATTCCACTCCAAGGCTTTCAACTCAAAGACTTCATGCCCTTCGATCCAGCCCTTTCCTTCCCATGAGTCCTGCACTACCTTTTTAAACCCAGTCTCAAGACTCCAAGCAGCTTGGCATTTGAACAAAGGCCTCCTACCCTGCATTCTGGATCCACTGCCACTCGCAATTGCAATAATCTGGTGGTCAGATTTGAAGCAGAGATGTTGAAAAGTTTTAAGTTGGGGATGAGAGCTCCCAAACCCAATTGCAAAAAGCCCAATCAAGACGCTCTCGAATACCATCCCTCTCCCAAGTAAATCTGTCTCCAGCAACCGGTAACTCCAACAGCCCACATGAGTGAATACAAGAATTAAAAAGGTCCATTGAGAATTTATCCGGCACACCCCCACCTTCTTAATCCGACTGATCTAGGAAGGCATTGAAGTCACCTAACACCGGCCAAGCAGACTGCATCGTTGTAGCAATATCCCTCAAAGAATCCCAAAGCCTTCTCCTTTTATGAGCAGTAGTTTCCCCATAAACGAAGGTAGCAAAATAAGTATCTCCCGTGGCTTTCTCTTTAATGACACAGTGCAATAATTGGGTGCTAGACGTGATGTAGTCAACTACAACCTCGTTAGCATTCCATAACACCCAAATGCCCCCTGCAAACCCAGTAGCTTCAACACGAATCCAATCAGAAAACCCCAACTGCCGAACTGCCTTCTCTGCACTAGCTCCACTAATTCTGGTTTCCATAAGCGCCAGAACATTAATACCGTACTTCTTAGTCACATCTTTAACCATTCGTGGAAACGCTTTGCTACCCGCTCCATGACAATTCCAAGAAGCAACAATCATTAAAACAAAACTGGAGAAATAAAGAGGCCAGACAACTTACTTATCCAGTGGTTCCCCATCGCATGAAGCAGCACGCCACTCCACGTCACCTCTTCCATTCTCCATTCTGGTTCCTTCCCTTGAGTTGTTCTCTCCAACTCCATTCCTATTTGCGTCAGCCTCGACATCAATATTCTTATGCATAACTAAGGAACTTGCAGGGTTTGGGTTGACACAATCACCCTGAGTTGAAGCTCCTACAGTATCGGCACTTTTTGTCATCTCCAGCCTGGGAGGTTTCTGTTTAATGATAATGGGCTCTGTAGCATTTTGACTGCCGTTGACAACATAGTGAGTCCTAAGAGTCACCGACTTGGGTCCACAAGCTTTAGCTGCTACTTTTCTACTAGTTGGGGTTAAAAATCTTTTTAGATTTGCATCTTAGGTAGTTTGTGTTCATATTCATCCATAGTATAGATTTTCAATTTTCATACTTTACATTTTGTATATTAGAACTATGTTACTTGTCATTTATAGTTACCAAGTTATCATTTAATGTGCTTCAATTGTCATACAAACTTTTAAGAGCAGACAATTTTTTCTTTTCTCTTTTATAAATAATATATCGACGTTAATTTCTTCATTTTAAGGAACTTTTTTAGTATTTTTTTACTCTTTAAAACCTGTGTAATTCCCCAAAATTTATTCTAAAATGAATATATATATATTATATTAGAGTTGTATAATAAAAGAAGACGATACATAAAATCTAAAAGTAGATTAATTTGCTTGCTTGAGTAATTTATGAACATTAAATTAATTAGATCAGCACTTTTTCTTTATTTTGGACAAATGATAGATCAATTTATTTCTTAACAATAATGTTGGATTTTTTTACAATATTTCATGCTAATGAATTAATGTCTTGTTCCAAATATAAACTCTAATATGTCATTTTGAAGTAGTTAATTAATATGTATCATAAAAATATTTAGAAGTATTAAATTTATCATAAAATTTAAATAATTTACAAATATCCGTATTATTTACAATAAACTCCAAAAACTTCTAAATTAATTTTAAACTCTTTCTTATTATCCTTATTAAATATGGGGTATATACAAAAGCAAAATATATAACACTCTTTAAAATACTAAATACCTTATAAAAATATCAAAAATATCTTCCAAGAGATGCTCTTTATATAGAAAGGAAAGTGGCCCATAATGGGGAAAGAATTGAAGCCATACGATGGGAAACTGAAAGGCATGGTGTGTTTTCCCTCAAGTTTCCCAGGACGAGCATGGTGGCTGTTTACACATTAAAAAATAAATTCATATTTATGTTATATATAAATTTATGTTATATAAAATTTTCCTTTTTTTTCATTCTTTTATTATAATTTAAAGATATAATTATATTTTTATCATTTAGTAACATAGTAGTAGTTTATAGGTTCTGGTGCATTTTTTTTTAATAATACCGGATCTCATTCCTTAAAAAAAAATCAACACACTAAGGAGAAATTACTCTCTCATCAACCTCCACTCCTTAAAAGCTATATAACCCTGTTTAGCAACATTTTTAAGAGTCCCAAACGCCCGTTCAACAGTGTTTTTTCGTAAAACAAGATAATTTACTTCACATATTTACCTCGACTTGTGTAAAAGTATTTCTCTACCGCGTTTCCAAATTAACAATATTTTGCTAGCTGGTAAGCATTCGTTGTCTCCTGCATATAAACATGATTTATAAAGAGAAATAAGACAAGATAGAGAGGTGTGTATGCTCAAGTAAAATGGCTCAAGGATGATCAAGCATATCCCCGGGCTCCTTCCATTTAAAGGCTACAGTAGCTGTACTGTGCCAATTATAATGTGCCATCTGTACAAAGCAAGAATATTCTAGGACTCTATTTACAAGCACTAGGAAAAATACAACTAGCAGTACTAACCATACATATTAAACTAACTATGAAGCTAATTACACAGAGCAAATACAATCACAGTTCTAACATCCTCCCTTTGCTTTGACCCCTCCTCCAGTGTCAGGTCCAAAACTTGTAACACCCAACATTTCTCTCAAGTGAACAAACTGTGAGCAGGGGAGAGGTTTTGTCAAACAATCAGCCAGCTGATTCTGTGATGGAATGTATTGGACTAAGAGCTTATTTTGCAACACCTGATCCCTTACATAATGGGCATCTCTCTATATATTTTGTTCTTGCATGACAAACAGGATTTGCAGCAATAGCCGCTGCACTAGTATTATCACACCAGATCATAGGGGCTTCTTTTGTCTTGAGCTTGAGTTCTAATAAAAGAGAGAGTATCCATGATATTTCAGTCGCTGTGTTGGAAAGTGAGCGATATTCTAACTCTGTGCTGGACCTTGAGATGACTTTCTGCTTCTTGGAAGACCAAGCAATGAGAGAATTTCCTAGGAAAATACAGAACCCCCCAACAGAACGCCTATCGTCCAGGCAAGCAGCCTAATCAGCATCCGAGTAGGCAATCAGTCTTAACCTTTTAGAAGGCCTTATAAAAATTCCCAAATTCATTGTGCCTCTTAAATATCTTAGGACCCTTTTAACCGCTGTCCAGTGTTCAGTTGTGGGGTTTGACATAAATTGACTGAGTTTTCCCACGCAAAAACTGATATCTGGCCGTGTATTACACAAATATTGTAATGCTCCAATGGCACTCCTGTAGATTGAGGAATCCTCAAGAGGAACACCATGATGGGCAGATAAAGATTTTCCTGATGCCATTGGTGTTTTCACAGGATGTGCATTCCCCATATGAAACCTATCTAGAATATCCATGATGTATTTCTTTTGACTATAAAACAGTCCTCTATTGTCTCTTTGCATTTCAATACCCAGAAAGTAATGTGTAGACCCCATATCTTTGAGTGCAAACACACTATGCAGTTTATGAACAAATAAATTCACACTTTTTAGGTTGCTCCCTGTTACTAAAATGTCATCCATATAGACTAAAATAATCATGATCTGATTTTTGTCAGTGTAAACGAACAAAGAGGAGTCACTATGGGAATTAAGAAAACCCCAGCTTATCAAGGTGTCTTTCAACCTATCGTACCAAGCCCTCGGAGCTTGTTTTAGGCCATATATGGCCTTTGACAACATACACACATGATTAGGATGAGTTTTGTCAACAAAACCAGTTGGTTGTTCCATAAAAACATTCTCAGACAAGAACCCATTTAAGAAAGCGTTGTTAATGTCCAATTGTCTAATAGTCCAATCAAGAGAGACAGCAAGAGAGATAATAATGCGAATGGTTGCAGACCTCACAACAGGGCTAAAAGTTTCATGAAAATCCAAACCTGGAGTTTGCTGAAAGCCCTTTGCTACTAATCTGGCCTTGGGTTTGTCTAGTGTGCCATCTGCTCTATATTTTATCTTGAAAACCCATTTACATTCCACTATGTTTCACTGTCCAGCATAGGGAACCAGTGTCCAGGTTTTATTGTTAGTAAGAGCCTCATATTCACGTTCCATAGCCTTTTTCCACAGTGGATCAGCAAGAGCAGCAGTCACAGATTGAGGTTCCAGTAACCGTAGGCTTGCAATCCCAATAAAAGGAGTTTTCTTCTTGAAGATTCCTTTCTTACTTCTAGTCACCATTGAGTGTGTATTCATAGGTTCTGAAACTGCCACAACATTAGTGGTATTTTCCACTTATTAGTGTGCTGATTCGTCTGTTGTTTGCTGCATGGAAAAGTTATCTGCAGAGGTGTGTTGAACTTGCTCATGAAGAATAGGAGAGTCAGTCACAGGACTTGATGGATTACTGAGCAGATCATGAGTTGAAAGTGAATCAGTTCCAGATCTGTCAAGAAAATTATATGCATTACAGGACTTGTCACCAACATCAGTTTTGTTTGGATCAGATATATCTCTGAAATTAACACTACCAGGATCTGCAATAGCACCAGAATCATTACTTTGCTGATCCATTGGCACAGACATAAGATGAAAATCATTTTTCTGACATTGTACATTATGTTGGAGTGGCTGTTTGAAATTTAGAAAACCATCAGCAAAAGGAAAATTCTGCTCATCAAAAACTACATGCCTTGAGATATACATCTTTCCAGTGTTGCTAAGACACTTATACCCTTTATGTGCACCACTATATCCCATGAAAACACACTTGGTACTATGAAACTGAAACTTATGCTTGTGATAAGGCCTCAGATAGGGATAACAGGCACAACCAAATACTCTAAGACTGGAATAATCAGGTTTCTTGTCATGTAACAGCTGAAATGGGGAAATTCCATTTAAAACCTGTGTGGGTAACCTATTGATCAGATAGATAGCCGTTGAGAAAGCCTCCCACCAATAGTGTAGAGGCATTTTTGCTTGTGCAAGCAAAGTTAAACCTATCTCAACCAAATGCCTGTGTTTCCTTTCTATTCTTCCATTCTGAGCAGAAGTATGAGGACAAGAGTGATGAAAAATAATTCCATAGTCATCCAAAACGAATTGAAACTTTTGAAATTCTCCACCCCAGTCACTTTGGAGAATCTTAATTTTATTTTCAAACTGATTTTCAGCTATAGTTTTAAAATGTCAAAAGGCCGATAGGGCTTCATCTTTAGATTTCAAAGGATAAACCCAGGTATATCTACTATAATCATCCAAGAAACTTATGTAGTATTTGTGTCCTCCTGTAGAACAAATAGGGGCTGGTCCCCATAGATCAGTATGAATCAGAGATAGGGATGTATTAGCCTTAGAATTCGAAAGTGAAAAGGGCAAGCGATGAGACTTTCCCAATTGACATGATGCACAAAAAGTAGGGTCATCTTTATTAATATGATGTGAAATCTTACAATCAGTTAAGACCTAACTTAAGACTTTGCTATGACGATGCCCAAGCTTCCTATGCCAAGAATCTAGAACAGAAACTAAGGCAAACCTTGACTCTTTGAACTATCTAGATTCATAACAGAACTGGAATTTGAAGACCATGGCTGAACTGACTCTCATGATGTAGTTGATCCTTTAAGCTTATACATGCCTCCACTTGGAATACCACATGCCAAAATCTGATTAGTGTGGAGATCCTTCACAAAACAGCCAGATGAGTAAAATGATACGTAAATGGGGTTATCATCATTCAACTTTTTAACACTCAGTAAATTCTTTGTCATCTTTGGAACAACCAACACATCTTTCATTTGAAGAGATTTGAATCCATTACAAGGCAACATAGTGTTTCCAGATGCTTTTACAGTTAATGGATGTCCATCTCCTACAAGAATACGATGTTTACCTGTGTCATCGGCCTTAGAATCAACACTGGTGGAGGAGGATGCAATGTGGTGAGTAGCTCCACTGTCAAGGTACCAGGCAGGATCATTCCAAGTCTCATTCATTGTTGTATAGGCAGCAGCTGAGGAGTTTCCATCGAAAGCTCCTGGCCTTTTCTCCAAAGGCCCAACATAATCTTTATCATACCGCTTGAAACAGGAATGTACCTCATGCCCAAACTTCTTGCATAACTGACATTGTGGTCTTTCATGAGAATAAGCTCTTGTGTCAGCATTCCATGATTTGGAAGTCCCACGGCCTCCACGAAATTTATTTTTGACGCCACGAGTTCTCCAAGCTCCACGACCTTTTCTTTGTGTTTTAGACCTTATTGCCATGTTAGCAAAGGCATGTGTAACAGAGTATGCACTATTAAGTTGCTCCAATCGAGCTTCAAAAGTCACTAGTTTAAGGTGTAACTCAGCCCAACTGAGATTTTCCTTATCAACAAATATACAACCAAAGGGTTATATCAGTATCAAGGCCAGAAAGAACCTGAGACACAAGATCTTCAGAGGTCACAGGGCTTCCGGCGAGAGACAACTTATCAGAGAGAGACTTCATTTTGATCAGATAGTCCTCCATTTTCAGAGAGCCTTTCCTCGTTCGCTGAAACTCATACTTGAGCAGCTGCACACGAGCCTTTGTGTTGATACCAGCCAAGCTTTTGGCTGCAACCCAGAGCTCTCTGGATGTCCGACAATGCGTGAGCTGGGCAACAATTTCTACGGTCATCGTACCGTAGAGCCAAGCAAGCAAAATTTGATCCGTGACGAGCCAATCATCATATTGAGGGTTAGGAATGACTTCAGCGTTAGAATCAAGTGTATACTCTGATGGCACTGCTTTGGTACCGAATATGTGACCATCGAGTCTGTGTCCTCGAACGATCGGTAAAAGCACAGATTCCCAGAGAAGAAAGTTCACTCCGTCGAACTTCACAGGGCTTACCTAACTGAGCGAGTTGAGCAACGGCACCGATTTGGTGGAGATAACAGCAGACGATGACGGAGGGGTGGCGAGCGTTTTCGAGGTTGGGATCAGTGGAGTGGTTGAGCTGATAGTGACGGACGGAGTGGCAGAAGGAGCAGAAGGTGAGGACGATGAGTGAGCAGGTTGGTTTGGATTTTGAGGAGGTGTGGCCATGACATGTGTCGTTTGCTCTGATACCAAGAGAAATAAGACAAGATAGAGAGGTATGTATGCTCAGGTAAAATGGCTCAAGGATGATCAAGCATATCCCCGGGCTCCTTCCATTTAAAGGCTACAGTAGCTGTACTGTGCCAATTATAATGTGCCATCTGTACAAAGCAAGAATATTCTAGGACTCTATTTACAAGCACTAGGAAAAATACAACTAGTAGTACTAACCATACATATTAAACTAACTATGAAGCTAATTACACAGAGCAAATACAATCACTGTTCTAACATATAACAACTTGCCAATCTTTATAAAGAAAAAAATCTCAACTCATCCACAAGTTCACAACGTATCTCTAAAGGATAATAACAATCGAAGACTGAAAGGTGGAGTTGTTTCATCAAGGAAGCTTTGATGTGTGCTGATAAATCTAAGGAATCTTAACCGGGAGGCTCTCAAGTTCGCTTTATCCTTAATACTTCGTCTAATTGTAGGGATCAGCTCCTGATTGATCAATCTTTTATAATGGGTGTAAACCCGGGTTTGAACTATAACCTTTTTTCCTTTCCTTTTCTTTTCTTTTCCTTTCAAGCTTAGCTTGCCTTTGTAACTCGAAAAAAATGATAAGAACAATCACAACCTCTAAATGAAAAGTTAATTGTCTCAGTACAACTTTTTTAGGCAATATATCTTTAAAAGAGACATTGTGTTGTTTGGGAATCCATTAAAAAAATTTACAGAATCCTTGAAGAATTTACTGATTTCGAGATACTTTTTACAAATTTTGATATGCTTTTTATCTTGACTTACGTGTATCATTTGGGAAAAGTTTTCCCAAGCAAGGCCATTGAATGCTCATACCAAGAAAAAGACCTTTAATTAATGCTTCATAAATTGATTGATAACTTTATATTCCCTCTTTACAGTGTTTTTCCATGTCCTTTTTTCTAAGTGTGCACCCCTGTCAGTTATTACTCTTCCTACTCTTAATTTTTGATTTGGTTTCATCATTTTATAATATTTCATTTAGGGTTATCCTAACATTAAATGTATTTTTTTAGGTTATCCTAACATTAAATGTATTTTTTTTATCTATTTTCCCCTAATTAATACTATTATCTCTCCCCATTTTTTTCACATATTGTCTTTAATCCTTTTTCTCTCCACTTATGCTCTCTCTTACTTGCTCTTTATAAATAAAGGCATACTTAGGAAGAAGTTGATTTCTCATGTATTTATTATTTTTAACTAATTTATTAAACAATGTAATTTGGTAAAAAATGATCTTATATAAAGAACAGGGAGTACCAATTATTTAAAACTTAAAAACTAAAATAACATCGCAACAAATACTCCTCTACTTTTTTTTTAAATCACATAGGCTTACCCTTTTTGCAAGCAACAAGTTGTATATATGTTTGAAAATTTAATATCCTTTTTCATTTGTACCCTTAATAAACTATACATATATTTTCATGAATCATTCTTCTTCATCTCTTCTTCTACCCATCTTCCCCATAAAATAAAGATATACTTGAAAAACTATATCTTTTACACATTTATTGTTTTTAACTAATTTTAACTTCTGCGATTTGTTTATGTGATTTGGTTGTTGTTCCTTATAAAAAGGCCATGAGGGAATATATAATAATTGTTCATGAGAATAAAATGTGCTAACATATATAATTTTAGGATAAAATTTAGGTCAAGTTATATTCATTATTTACACAGCCCTATTCATAGGATAGAGATAATGTTTTATTTGATTCTATTCATAAGTCATATCATAAAAGTTTTCATATGAATGTTCAATTTTACCCTTAATTTATTATGTGTTGACTTTACCTTCATATGTTATAGTGAATAATAAGGATGAATTTAGAAAGTTGTTAAATTTAAGACATAGTTAATGAGATTTAAGATTTTCTTGATATGTATAAAACATGTTTGAAGTGACTTATAATAGGATTGGAGATGTATATCAAGTTTTCCAATCACACATGTGTCCTATATTTTAATGTGGATTTAATTAAATAATAGTATTTTAAACACAAGACTTATCTCCATGTACTGTTGAAAATTTTGATATAATTGATACTTCTTTCGATCCACAATATAAAAGTTGCTAATTAATACATATAAATTAAGAAATGGTAGTTAAGTCATTTAATGTGTCTTAAATCAATAAAATTTACCTATTTTACCCTTGTTAAATAAATGTATTTTTAAATTATATTTATTTGTCGCTTTTCTCTCTCTCCTGCAAGGAGTAAAAGTGGACAACAAGCATTAACCACAACGTTAACCTCATATATTTGGAACCAAACTATCATTCTAGAAGATCTTTTATAATATATTACCTTCTCATTATAAGAACCTGTTGGAGTAAATTTGGCAGCATTAAAATAATTTTTATTTTAAAATGAAAGTAAAAAAATTATACAAATCAAATATGAACGGTTCATAGCGGTGATGAGCTCTTGGTGCTATTTGTCTGCGTAGCACTGGAACTCATCTGCGCTATTAGTTTTAATGCATTGCAAACAACTAGGTTTATTTAGCATAATGTAATATGGCATTTTGGCTCAACATGTGATGTTTGGATCCTTTGGGATAGCTTTGTGAAAATGAGTTTTTTGGGGCCAAAAGTTAACTAGCTAGAAACTGAAGTAACGTTTGCACTCAAAGAAAAAAAACTGACTTTTTTCAGATTTAAAAGTTTTAAATCTTGTGAGACTGGTTCTTCACTATATCATCCCAATAATTTTGTACCCCAATTAGCTTATAGGGAAATTTAACATCAGGTCCTAAATAGAGGAATTAATGAACAAAAGGTTTTAAAGATTGGCAAAATTACCATCAGATCTCAGCAGTAGTTGATCCAGTTGTCATTAACAACCTTACCAGCTATTAATAACAATTGAGCCAACTACAATTGGGACCTGATGGTAATTTTACCAATCTTTGAAACATTTTGTTCATTAATTGGATTACTTTGGACCTGATGGTAAATTTCCATATTTATAACAACATAAACAAACATAAATCCCTGATTGAGATCAGATGATAACGATTCTAGCTAAGAAGGAAGAATGCTAATTGACTAACTAATTTAACGACCTTAATTAATTGCTAGCTGCAAAAATATGTTCATGGCATAAACTGATTAACTAAGTACATGACTATACATATATAATTAATGGGCATCATCAGCAAGAGAGGAGAAGCCACGAGAGTGAGGAGAAGTGTGAAAGAAAGAAGAGAGGGCCCCACTATGTTTAAGCAAATAAGCAATGAATGATAACCAAGCAGCTGCACAGAGCAACACCACAAAGCCAAACACATTGAGTCCCTTCACTTCTGATAGGAAGAAGTCCAACAACATGTATCCATATACCACAATTACCAACACTGCCACTGTCCATGCCACTTTCTGCATCATTATTATATATATATATATATATTCACTAATTAATTATTGGGAGTTAACCTTCAATTCTTAATGTAAGAGTTAGCTAATTAGTTGGGGGATGGATTAATTTGGTCCTAAATATATATAGAAGATCTCAATCAATTTTGTTTCATAAAATTGTAATGTCTTACCTCCAAAGTATCCTATTTGATTGCATATCATAATAACGGTTTTTTTTAATCCAATGGTAATCATAGTGGAAGAGGATACTTTAGAAAAACCAGTTTATTATTAAACAAACTTTTAGAAAAATGATGAAAGAAAAGTTCAAAATTACCATTTTTGTCACTAAAATACCGAAAATGTCACTGATCCTATTTGAACAGACAGAATGCTATAAAGGGCACAATACACAGCATTAGAAAAAGGACAATTAGAGGCCCCAAGCCTATAAAAACTGCATTGTACACTCCTTAGCAGTCAAATACAGTTTTATATGACTAGTAAGGTCTCTATACCTATTTATATGGTATCGAAGCATTGGTCTCTCTCTCCCTCTCCCTCTCCCTCTCCCTCCCTCTCTCTCTCTATTATGGCAAGCTCTTTCCTGAATTCCTTTTTATCTCACACTACTTACTTCGACATCTGCATCATCTTCTCCCTATTTTTCTCTGTTAAACGTAATAATGAAAATTATGCCTAAATAATACCATATATATTTACATGGGAAACATTATTTTCTTTGATTCATGGTAGCTCTGTTGCACCACCCTCTTGTTTGTCTAATGGAAATCCTAATTATAATCCTGAGTATTTTCTATTTTAATTTCCTCTCTTTTTAAAACTCTAGGTGACCCTACTACGTAAAAACAGAGAGAGGGGGTAGGGGACAACCATATCTATGTATGGCATTATTTAAGGAAGTTATCATAACTTTGTAAGTAACTAAAACGACCAGATAGGTTAATAAAATGTCAATATATATATCTCACCTCCACAATGGGTCCAATTCTGAAAGAACCCATGACCTCCTCTTTAGAAACCAAAGTAAGAAGAGGAATAAGAGCAAAAGGGATCTGAATGGACTGAACCACATTGAGCCACTCGTTCAAAGTATCCAGAGAGCCTTCAGAAGTATTAAACACAACAGCCACAATCATGGTAGGAACAATCGCTAAGCTTCTCGTGATCAAAGCTCTTAACCATTTCTTCAACCTCAGTTTCAGAAACCCTTCTGTAATAAACTGCCCAGCATAAGTACCAGTGATAGTACTGCTTTGTCCAGCAGCCAACAACCCTATCCCCCATATATACAATATAGGGAAGAACCCTCCGCCGTATTTGTCTTGCAGGTAGTGGCCGGCGTTTACGAGCCCGATGGC
>JANTPZ010090251.1:0-34810 GCA_025593235.1 Vachellia pachyceras | reverse complement strand
TCTACATTCAAGCTCAGGCTTAGGTTCAGGTCCAATTTTTTCATTACAGGCTTATGTCTATTTAATCAAAGCCTGACCTATTTCCATGTCTAGATGTAAGTACGTACTACTTGTTGTTTAGTTTAGTAATGTTTTGAGAGTCGCCTTCGCAGCCCAACATTCTTATGGTCTTACTTGTATTGATAATGAAAATTGATCGTTCACGTGTAAATACTTTTAAGTAATTTATTTAACTTCTTTAACCTCTCAACAAAAGTCAGTTGGCTCTTTTATTAAGAACATAATGTAGTATATATGTATGCAATTATTATTATTATTATTATTATTATTATTATTGACCTTGATCCACTTTAAACGTCACTTGATGTAAACGGTACTTTTTTAAGGAAGTGATACTTAAGACATCTTTATTTTAAATTATGTATCCATAATTATAATCATTTTTATAAAATAAAAATAAAATATGAACTTTTCAGATTAGATCTGGACAATCCACGACTGATATGAGTTACATCCATATTCGGACCTACATTTTATTTAGTGGGTTCAGCCGCACTCCCTAACTTCTATAAAATTAGATATATATTAGTATTATGTGATTTATTTTGCACCCACTCATTTGCTAATTTTGAACCACTAAATTTTTGTTTAAATTCTTCTCAAAACATATTAAGAATAAGTCCCACTTATCTTGAACCCTGAACCAGAGTCCTAAGTCTACCACTGGTTATGTCCGTGTCCAAAAGCTTCATCATATGTGCTGGGGCTTTGTTTTCTCTTAGCGTCTACCACGCAAACCTCCAACTTATTTATGATCCTAAATGTAAAATCTATTATTTATATTTATTAATTTTTCACTAAATTACCTGCATTGATGTTCCTTAACAATAATGAAGTAAGTGAACGGTGAATTGATGAAAATGATTAGGGTGTTTTACAAAAGAAACATGACATATTAATTAATTTAATTAACTTCTTTAATCTAATCAAAGTAGATAAATGAATAGTTCATTGAAGGCTTTATTTGCAGTAGTTGGTAAGGATGACATTTGTATCGTGTTTTATAAATTGAAGATGAATATATTGAGTTGGATAATGGGAGGGTGTTCTATTTGCATTTAAACACTTACTCTTGTCATTAAGGTAGGAACTAGTTGATTCTCTAAGGAAGTTCAAAAAGTTAAATAAAATGTATATTTTAAAATATTTATATGTATAATTAGATTTTATATAAGTTTATAAGTTGGATAAATTAGTTTGGAGAAAAATAATCAATATATCAGTTTAATAATTAGATAATAAATAGTATATGATTTGTTTCGGCCATGTTAATTCCATATCATGTGGCAGCAATCCCATGATGCGTCTATTTTTTTTTAATTGGTAATAAACGTTTATAGAAGTACTTACAAAGTATTTGTTAACCAAATCTTTACACCATTAGTGAGATTTTTAAATTAACTACTTCGTGGGTTATAAAGTAACTATTTATTAACTCAATCAACATTTATTGGTCACGCGTCTATTTTTTTTAATATCTACCATATAGTGAAAACACCATATTAGTAACTTTATCTTAACACAATTAGCTTCTTTTAAAGGAAAATACTAGCTCAACATATTTAAATGGTGATTCTGTAGTTGAATGATGATAAAAATGATTAAATTTTAAAATATAATTAAAATTATTATATTAAATACTTAATTTTGAGCATATTTTATCAGTATTTAACAGTAAAATCATCTTTTAAATTTAATAAATTAACATTTTTCGTTAAAAGAAACTAACAACGTTAAGATAAAAGGAGTAAAAATGTAATTTTAAATTTAAGCTATTAAAACATAACTTAATATAAATTTAAAGGATAAAATGTATAATTATTATGTTTTCTTATTGAACACCACAAAATCTAAAAGAAATAACAAATTTTGTAAGTATAAAATATCAAACAATGTGGATGTTCATAACCTCTCCCAACTATTGACCTTTGATGTCTCACACTCTATAACTTCTTTTACGAATGGTCTTAAGGAGTTTTTATTCCATAGTTCAAATATTGTATATTTATGAGAATATATTCATTTTGTTACTTATTTCATGTAATTTTTGGCTGAGGTTGGAGGTATATCTATAGAGGCTTTGTAATACACACTTTGTATATGTGTGTGTGTCCATATATCTAATTGAATAATAATCCCCCCCACCCCCAATTTCTCTACAATTTCTCTCTTGTCCTATTGATCTCCCTAATCCCAGATATCTTATTTTCATAACAAATAATGAAATAAATGCAAAGATCAACCATAGCCAATAGACACATATAGGTTGATTAGCTATATGTATATATAATATAATATGTTGCATATTTCTAGTCAATAAGTATATATACGATGTGTGTTATTTAAAATTAAGAAAACATACATCTTAATTTAGTCCAATGCAATATATGCATAATCCAACAGCCAAATACGCACTAAAAACATAAGAATTAACCATTTATTTCATTTCCCTTTTTTATAAGGACAAAATGATATTAACAATTAAGGTTGCAAAGTCACATTAGTACATGAGCAGAAAGTTACAAATCTAGGGTGGAACAAAAGATTTTTATTTCATCTCCTTAATCTACTCAAAGCAGCTAAGCAACTCAAACGTAGCATCTTATTTAAAGCCTACAAAAACTGCAATGAACTCCTCAACAATACCAAACATGTTTTGGAATTGGAATGTCTTTTTTTTTTTTGCTCCAGTGAATTGGAATATCTTGATTTAAGGAATTGCATGAAGCTTCCATTTTCACCCAAACCATCGCCATCCATTCAAGCTGAGCTCCCAAAAGATAGATGAAGCGGATTAGTAGCACCGCCTTACAGAGAGCAAGTTCTCTCCTGATATACTTTAGGAATTAGCTAAACTCAACATTCAAGCTAAGCTTGTTATATCAATATGAAATTTAAGGAAATAAGGATGTAAGTAGTTATTTAAGAATCAATCAAAGAACTTTCTCCATTAATTTCCACCCAAACCATGTAATTGACACTGTACAAATTATATCTTCTGGCCCAATAAACAAAAAATCTTAAATACAAGAATATTCACAGAGAAGGATATAGTTCTTCTCATTAAAAAGAAAAGACGAATCATAGTGAAGCAGCATATACAATTTATAGAAAAGCGTCCCAGCCATCCACTTGTCATGAAGCATTTTATCTGCTGCATTAAAACAAGAGTTCACTACTAAAAAATGAATAAAGGGGGAAGTATTTTTATTTTCCTGAATTAGAACATTTGATCATCAAAAAATTTGCATAGTCTCATTTTGATACCTCTGAAAAGGTGAAACTGCCATGTAATCATACTTCCAGAAAATACAAGAATTAAGTTAACATTGAATATCATGCCGACTTTTAAGGACCAAAACAATGATCTTTATCCATAACAATAAAAACAGCATACTCTCTCCACTCTCAAATGAAGATCTAATATAGGATTTTGCTTTGTTCCTAAATGTAAAACATTAATCCACTTTATCTCCAAAATTTATGATTTTTCCCCTAGCCTCTCTATTAATTGCACATATTAAGGGGTTTTCCATCAAAGGAGTAGTATCAAATGCAAATGGTTAAATGAGGTACTTTCCGGAGATCAAACACATATTTTTACAAATAACTAATTGGTTTGTTCAATATCTGCAAATAAGTTCTATCCCCTACATTTAGGACTGGAAGGAGCACCGTGTATTGCAAGAATACCATATTGCAATATTGCAAGCAATGTAACAATTCAAAATGGAAAGCATAGCACATAATCAAATTAAAAAAAGTCATTTTATACAAAATCATTGCGTTCCTTACATATCATTGAGCTTTGTTGTCTTTTGTTTGCTCTTTACTCTCCAAGGGGATCAGGGATAACATCCACATCCTACACAAGAATAAATCAAGGCATGCGCAGAAATCAAGTTAAAATGGTAACAATAAAATTCATACAGCAACAATAATCTGAATTCCATTATACAGCCATAGGCTTAAAACTCAATAGCAATTTTGCCAATCTAAACATCTCTCTCTCTCTCTCTCTTTTTTTGCCCCTGCGGGATGATAGAAAATGGTCTAATATAGACATATCCAGGGACACAACATTCAAAGGTTCACAGTTGGTTCAGGCCCAAAAAAAGTGGTTCAAAGTTAATAAATGTTGGACTCATAACAGTTACCAGCATGTTTGGTTTCACGTTTTAAACGTTGGACTCATAACAGCTACGAGCGTGTTTGGTTTCACATTTGGGTGGTTTCCAACGTAAAACCAAACATATACAAAAGCATAAGTCTGAATTACATAAAAAAGTGTAATGCAAGAGTAGAAATAGTACATTTCATATATCTATCTCAGCCTTTTAAAACTGCATTGCTTTAGATATCCTAGCTGAACATACAGGGCACAATAATTCTTCCTCATGACAAGATGAACAGAACTCTTAAAATACATTTCACACAGAGAAAAATCATGATCTTTCAGATAAGGCATGAAAATTACTATTATTAATTGACCTTTCAGTTGAAAGTCAGCATGTGGTAGTAATTCACAAACACTTGGTCAATTCTTTAAATTGGGCTAACACAGAAATGGAGAAAACAATTGAACTAACGAGTAAAAAGCTAGGTTTCCATAGTAAGAAACTAATAGATCCTAGGGCCTCAAAAGCGATCAACCATCTCAAACAGCGGCTCATACAAGGTAATAGTTTCAATAAAACAATGTTTTACTCTTCCCATCAAGATTTTAAGTTTTCATGCGAAGCTTGAACAAGAATAGGCAACTTCTCAATGAGTTTTGATGTTACAAACTGGGATCTCTACGCTTTTAACTTACGGGGAAAAAGAGGAAAATGTGAAAGCACTCATAAGAAAGCAAGCTCCCAATAATTCAAAATAGAAACTATATTTGGCATAACAAATGTTCAACTTTAAAAAGAAAAGGATTACATCTTAACCATATCAAACTAACCTAGAGACAATTTGCTGGAAAGTCAGTAATTTTGCTAGAAAGATTGCATCATACTTATACCGTACTGTTCAGAGGAGGTATAAAAAGGAAGGGAATGGTGAAGGCACAGACTGTTAATTAATTATATGAGGACCTCAAAATTGATGAGTAATCATTGCTTCAATGCATTTTAAATCATTATTGAATTAACTCGTAATTATTATTGTGATGATTAAATTTCATTTATCACCAGATTGATGCCTTTTAAGTAATTAGTCAATAAATTAAGCTTGGAAGCGCTATGTCTCTAGAACAAAGAGATGAGTGTTGTAGAGCTTACGACACTTTATCAGCGATAAGAAATATCGGAAGCTGTCCCAATCTTACACCTTTCCATTTGCTTCTTTCAAATGATATTTCTTGATCAACCTTGGACCCAGTTGCAGTTAAAACAAACTGAAAAATGGAACTTACTATCATTGATTCATAATTATATAAAATCAATGAAGGAAAATTAAAAGCACATTAAAAAAATTCAATGTAGGAAGAAAAGACCTTTTTTTTGGGGGGGGGGGATAACATACCAGTGGAAAAAGAATAGCCATAATCCCGTAACTGACAAGAGGCGAGAAAAAAAATATAGCCAGAACACAAGGACTTCCTGTAAGACCAAAGAAAACTCAATGTAAATGAAAAGGAATAGAAAAAAGTTTTGCGCTGCATTGTAATTCTACGTTACAACAAAGCAGAAAAAGAATTGTTAGTATAATGTGGAAAGTTTTCAACTTGGGAAAACTATTCTATTGATCCTTATAGCTTGCATTAGTAAGTAGCTTGGCAGGCTCCTATAGCTTAACAACTTTTAAACATGTCCCTATCTTATCAAATACTTACAGAGCTAGTCCCTAAATTCTTAACAGTTAGCAATGGAGCCGAGAGATAAAGACATGGCATGACAATGTTAATAGATTAGTGGAGTGAACTGTTAAATTCAGGCAAAATACACACATATGCAAGTGAGGTAGACAAGGAAAATGAAACAAGGCTTAGGTAGCAGCGGAATGTTAGGAGGATCATTTGTTTAATCAAGACTTTTCCTTAATTCTTTCTGTCCACCCATCTTGGATCTATCCTACATGAAGTTCATTTCTTTATCATCTAATTCATTTCATAGCCGTTCCCTACTCTCTCAATTGATAATCCAAAACTTTGAGAATATTAACTATTATGCACAGGTTGCAGAATAGGTAAACATCCACAAACTGATAATATCTCAGATGGATTTCCATGAGTAACATGATGATACTAGTTGCAACCAGTGGCAAATCACTTCAACATCTAACAGTACTAATATGTTACAAAGACTGATTCCGGTTTTACTTCTTAGTAGTGAATATATAGACAAATTGAGAATTGCAAAGCCATAATCATGAATTAATCCATCTCTGGAGAAAACGGATTAACAGTGCGATAAAGACATTGAATCTAATCCAACTGATTTTTCTCTAGCTACAAACAGGTATACCAATAAAAGGAAAAATGCACATAACTTGAAGATGATTCCCAAATAAAAAAAAAAGGAATATTACCAAAACCAGAAAAAAATGCCCAGGAGGACTGAAAGTAGTCCAACCTTTTGTCCAAAGCCACTTCATTAAAATTCCACTTGTACCTAATTCAAAAGAAAATTTTATTTAACAAAAGATTTTAAAAAACAAAAAAAAAAAAATCAAATCTTGAACAAAACAATAGAGTGAAGACATCAAGCAAAGGTGTTGATAAAGGACCTACTCGAAGCAGTAATATGCATACATCCAGGAAAGAAGTAAAAAATTGACCAGCTTCCCTATGATAGGTATGAATCCTGTAGCAAAGACCTGCATATAATATAAGATATTGCTCATTATCTAAACACAAATAATATAATGAGGGTGGCACTTAGTTGACTGCATATCAATCAAATAACTATCTAATTAAAATTCAAACAGGGATCAAAAAATCAATTAATTTGAAGATACTCAACATACTTGCAAAATCAAATATAAAAATGTGTGTGCATGTGCGATGATGTTGATGATTATCACCTTGAGAAAGAATACATTCAAAAGGATAATTGAGTAAACCTGCTCCCCAATCCCAATCATGAACCTGGATTAAGGAAATACAGTGGAGCCCAACCATTCAATGCATGATTTACAGTGAAAGAATTGCTAACAATTATAAATGAAAAGTAAAAGGGGTTAAACACAGTATTACTGATAAGTTTCTAGGACTCTGCTTACCCTCCCAAGCCAGAAAGCCTTTTTGTGTTGGAAGAATTTGCTTTCTCCAACGATTTAGTTTGGCTTGAGCTTTCCCCTACAGTAGACTTCGATCTACCCATTGCATCATACCCATACTTGGCAATGTCATTGTACCTGGAAGGAAAACATTCTTTAAGTAAAGGGTTGACTTGATCAACTCTTAAATTTGTTAATCTTAATGTTGAGGAGCTTGAGCTTTGTTCCCGCCATCATTCTAGCATTGAAACATTTATAGCCCGTTTGTTTGAATTACATGAAAGGGAATTACATATAATCCTAATGCATTTTGCAGATTCAAATATTTGGTTGGTATAGTTAAGTTATCAAATGTAATCCTAATTACAATAGATTACATCAAATCAAGTAATCCCTATTACATTCCAATCATTACACCAAACAGGCCATCATGGTTGCATACTTGCATTGAAATTTGTTCAATCACCCGGGATGATATCTGACAGAAGATCTACTTCTCAGGTTGTAATTTCTTATGGAAGGAAAGTAAAGTATAATTAAAATTGGACTAGGTCACAGAAGTTAGAGAAGGTCTTCATTTTTAATTAGGGGTGTTATCTTAGAGAATAAACCAAAAGTATCATTGGAATGGAAATCTGTTCTGCTAGCTGCAGTTTGATGTCAATGACTAAAGTCAAGAGGGTTTCCATGGATTACTTCAATCCACAACAGTTAGAGGGTTAAGGATTGTATATATTAATGTCAAAGGGTATTGAAGAGTTTTAGTTGATTAATAGTATTTTACCTACTCTGTTTAAATCTTCTTCCAAATTACACTTTCCTGCCCAAATTATTAAAGTTCCATCCCTTATTTAGTAAGAAACACACAAATACCAAATAACTTAACAACTAGCAACACCAAACCCAAATGAAAGAAGATGAAGTAAGTTTCAAAGGACAGTATTACCAGATGGTGCTTAAAACTATGCTGAACACATATAGTGGATAAAACCAAAATATCTGCAGGGAACAATCACAATGCAGGTTACTATGAGATCTAATTAATCAGAAAATCACAGTATCTAATAGATATAGACAGGCATCTTGAATATTTCATCAATAATACTCAAGAAGCCTCTTGGTGGGTACACGGCTAGCACGAAATGATCACAAAGATAAATTTTGAATATATAAAAACCAAGGTTTGTATTTTCCCAAAAAACAAAGAGATCATCAGTGTCAGATAATGGTAACTACATACTTACATAAAATAAATGAACGAGTCCACAACGCAAGAAAGAATAAAATTTCAAAATTCCACCAAAGTCGCACAGTTTATGAGAACCACATTGTGAGCATTGATCAGGTAATATCCACTGCAATGTCGGGATGACAACTGAGTTCAGCATGGATAAACTGTACAGAGATTTGAAGATGTTCAAATCATTCAGTAGAATATACATACAATACTGTATAATCCACTGACCTCTAACGTATTTAGGCATTAACAAACAAGTGATAACCATGAAAAATGGGATTATATGACAGAAGACCATTAATAGTAAAAATTGAACTCAATCAATTTGAGACATACAATTCCTTAGATTAATAAAAATAAAATAAATAAAACCCACCTATCATGCCTTTTTTATTCACAAAATTTGAAACGTCTCTGTTCCTACAATTATCATTGTTTCCCAGTCTCATGAATATTGTTTTATAGAGACCAGTGAGATGTGTGACAAGTTCTTCCCGAAGCAGGAATCTAACTGCTCCTTATAATAAACACACTTGAAGTAACAAGGAAAACTTCAACAGAAGATAAGAGAATTCCTATTTTAGTTGAATAGTTTTCTCAACAACATTTAGTTAATGACCACACTCACTTAGTTATCCAATGAACTTAATTATCTAAATGTAAACTGATTCCTTTGAAGCGCCAACCATCTTCAAACTGTTATAATATTAAAGTATATACCAAATTAGTAGCTGTAATATATCACTTACCATGTAAATTAAGCTTTCATCTAATTTATGGAAGCCAGACCCTCTAGTACCTTATATTAATATGGAACAGAGGAGGAACATAACCATCCTAAGAAAAATAGATTCGCCCTTTTTCCTTGCAAATGCTTAGATCCTTAATTACTCTGATTTAATATTGCAAAGAGGTAAAATATGGTTTGCACCATGGACGACATTAGTTTTTTTGCTTATAATGTAAAAGCTCAATTCTATATAGTTAAATTTCTAAGAATTTCCAGAATCACCGAAATAATTAGTAAGATTGGAGTAAGTCCATCAGGTCTATCACTAACAGGCTTACTAGAACTATATTTGAATATACATTTTGGAAACTGAAAATATGATTTTAGACAAAGAGAAATTACCTTCCTAAGAAAATAAAACCATTTAAGAGAAAGCACTGCCCGGTCCGCACCAAAAGCTTTCGAGACCTACGCCAGAAATTTAGAAGTAAAAGAAGAGAACAGAAAAACAGTAACCGATCAGAGCTGTGAAAGCAAATAAAGGAAATAACCCAATTTGAGAACGTCAACATCATATTTGTATCTCCAATTTTATAATGACACGGATTTTACAGCATAAATCAAATTCTACCCCCCATTGTAGATGAGTGCCGTGGGTCTCCAGTAAATCAAATAGGAAGTAGAGGGAAAGCCGACACATAAGAATGTAAAAGAGGAAAGATGAGGGAGAGAAGGACCTTAAGCAGAGAATTACAACGCGATGAAGACAACAAGCCTCCTTGAAACCCTCGAGCCATAGACGAACCGCTAGCTTAAGTTTCGCGGTTGTCGTCTTTACTAGCGGCTTTGTTGCTTCCATGGATGATCACGATCGAGAGAGCTTCTTCTCGAAGATTCTTAGTTCTGATCGTGCATCAAAGTTGCGACCCCATGAACAAGTTCCCCGAGAAAAGCACTGAAGCAAAAAGTACCAGTCAGAGAACCTCATGAGAGACGAGACAACCTTTGACTTCACGAATGGGAGCTATGAGCATTCAAATTTTTATTAAATATATTTGTTTTAAAAAATATTTATCAAATATTGAAAAATTAATCGTTTAACTGCATCTCACAATTTTAGGGAAAAAACCTTAGTTTGGTTAAAAATTAAACTAAACTATAAATACAGGTTAAATAATTTTTTCTTTTTCCGCCAAAAGTTTTGTTTAATTTAATTGACTGTTTTTTTTAAATTGGGATAGCTCCATTAAACTTAGGATGAAGTGAAGCAAAATATAATTTTAAACTTTAATTTGTATCTTGAAAATTATAAAATAAATAAAAGAAAATAAATTTAATGATTTAATGTTTAAATTGAAACCAATGAGTATTGATTTATAATCACATTTTAACTAAAACTAAATATGAACTCATTTATAATTAACTGTGGGAATGTAAAATTACAATCAACATCACATAATAACTGAAAATACTAACCAACGTTAACAATATACTTTTCACTACATCTTCATAGCTAGCCAGCACCAATACCCATTAGCATCATCATGAATCCTGAATTGAAAAAATTAAATGTTTGCTAACAAAAGCTTATCATTTCCCTCTTCAAACAGGCCAGATTCATATGGTGCCCGTATGGCAATGCGGTAGAGAAGTACTTTTACGCAAGTCAAGGCAAATATACGAAGGAAATTATCTCGTTTTACAGAAAAACACTGTTGAACGTGTTTTTGGGTATAAGTTAAGCGTTGCCAAACAAGCACGTGGTCTAGTAATATGCAAAAATGGGTATGCCTGCTTTCAAAAGATGCCACATCTTTTGTTGTGAAGATCTCATGCTCACCATTGCCACAAGAAGGTAAGTCTTATGCCATATCACCACTCATTATGAAGTCCCTACAAGAGATCCACTCTAAGTAAACAAATACTTGTGGAGGTTGCAAGTTCTCTTTGACTCATGTGACCACTACAATTTTGTGATCCAAAAAGGCCCATCCAAAATAAAGTTGCATGGTGTTAAAGAAAGTTCATAGCTTCCTAATAATTAAAGACATATTTCAACCAACCGAGGTTGGGTCTAGTGGAAGAGGTTAGTCTGTCACAATATGACGAATCAATGTTTGAATCCCCGCTGGAAGATATGCCCATATTAGTGTCGGATAGTACCTCAAACATGATTGCTTACAATAGGAGGATATATCTTTTTTAAAAAAATGACATTTCACATGTAAAACTATATTTCTTAAGAAAATCCCAGAAAAAAAAGAACATGGAAATTAGGAAACGATGGAGAGGTGCTAGAAAATTTCACAATGACAGAGAGGTGTGAGATTTCAAAGTGAGATTTTTGAAATAGAGAAAAAAGACCAAATAGGAGGGAAAAGACTAAAATACCCTCAACCATTTTTAAATATTCCCAAATCACCTCACCTTTAAGTTTTGCATAAGCATTACCAACATTTTATTAAATTTTACTGACTTTCATTAAGTAACGAACTACAATTTCAAGGAATTCAAAAATTTTCCTAAAGCATTCCCCTCATCCCATCTTTTAAGCCACATCTAAGTCCTTCTCCTACCAGTTATTACTTCTAATCATCATAGTATAAATGAACTAAAAAGCTCTTGAAGACCAAATCTTGCAAATTTTTGTGCAAATGATAAATGGTTCCTTCTTGAAGACCACAAAAAGGTCTTGCAAATTTTTGTGGGTCCTACACCACCATGCTAATAATAAAACTTTACTAGCTAGATAAAACCATGCACAATTGGAGACCATATCTAATTTTCTAGTCCATCAAGAGAAGGAAAAAGGAATTTGAAATAATATGTTGAAAAGCCTCAATAGAATACAACAGGGGAATCATAATTAGGTCATAAATATAGAAAATAATATCTGTAAGTCCTATAAGTCTCAAAGACTCGCTAATGACAAATAGAAGCAATTCGTTGACATGTTATCAAGATTTTTCAGATATTATTTATCATACTTAAGACTCAATCATGATTCTCCTGAATATAATTGCATCAATAAATCAACATTCCATCCATGTTTATTATGCTTCATTAAATTAGACAACATGCACTTCTTGAAGCCTTTTTGTCAAAAATACCCCCACACTAATAAAAGTAAATATCTAACAATCATGTGGGAGAGGATTTAATTAAATTTATTGGATGCCAATTCAGAAACATGCATATAAAAGAAATAATCACCATCATCATATTTAATCTCAAAATTGTCAAGTATGTAATTGAAGATTTTATAATATCCATATATTTATTATTGAATTGGATATGAATATAATTTTTCAAAAATAATACAATAATAATAACACTTATTTGAATTTTTTTTATAATTTATGTGCTGCTCATCCTCTGATTTCCTCCTCTTTCAAATTTCAAATTTCAATATTTTTGGCCAGTCAGAATTTTAAAAGCAGAATAAATTTAATTCACAAAACTGTTTATCTTTTCCTGTCCCATTCCAATTTTTTTAACAATTTTCTTCTTAAAAAAATCATTCAAATACAAAAAAATTCTTTAGAACAATTATTGTTAAAATCAACTTGGAGAATTGAAAGAATGTGAGGGACAGAGAGGATAGTGCAGCGATGATGAACGGAGAGCCAAATAACTGATTATCTATTTGGTACAATGGTAATGGGTTCATGGATAATGGAAATGAAATTCATTTCCTTGTTTGATACAAAGAAATGGATCTAGAATTAAATTACATATGGATATCAATTTAATCAAAATGTTAGAAATGAATTCTATGGGTTAGCACGTGGATTTGCAAAAAGACGGCATAGAATTATCATTTTGGCTCTGTTTGGATAGTCCGTTGAAAAAACGGATACAGATTTCAAGATAGTTTATATGAGAGAAAAAGTGTCTCCGTAAACGTATGTGTTGTGCCAACGACTTACCAAACGGACCCTTTGTCCTCTACTCATCTGTTCATCTTCGATCCTACCCCATCGACATGATTCACCAGCGAGCACAAACTGATCGACCGACCTCCGGCTACGTGACTGCGACGGATTTGCGACCGACCTCCGGCGATGAGATGGCGACAGATCTGCGAGCACAAAATGACTGACCTCCAGCGAGCACAAACGCTGGAGGTTCCTTTGCTTGTTCAAGACAAAATCCATGGTCGCAGGTACGCCGCTGTTGTTTGCTGTAGCAGTAGCGGCGAAAGCCGAGGCGTTGTTGCCGGTGGAGTTGGGCAACGCCGGTGAGGGAAGGTTGGAGATATTGAGGTCGAAAGGGTCGAAGAGGAGGAGTGATGAAACCAGCAACGGACGTTTGTGCTCACCGAAGTTGGTGATGCTTGCGGGGGGAGAGCGATGAAACCTCAACAAGTCTATGCTCGCCGGAGGTTGATCTGTGACAATAATGGATGAACAGGGACTCCATCCGGTTTGCAATGGAGAAGGAAAGGAGAGTAGTGACAAGGGTATTATGATCTTTCACATAAAAATTAAAATTCATTTTTTAAACATACCAAACGTACTTTTAAATTTTATATCCATTTCCATCAAAATCAATTCTCTCTACCATACGAGCCAGGAGTAGAAAATATAATTTATTAGAAATGAGTTTTGAATCATATTTGTTAAGTTAAAAAATGTGAAATATAATTTTTAATTAAATATATATTTATAACATAGAAAAACCAAAATACCATTCACCAAAAAAAAAATCACATCCCATTCCCTTGCATCAACCACCATGAATGGCAACAATCCACCATTGTTATAGACCTAAACAACTTATCCACATCCAAACTAAACCAAAAAATCAATCTAAATACACAAATCATGGTTGTGACCTATGAATCAAAGAAATCATATCCGAGAAGCCTAAGGTGATGGCACCAATGCTTCTCAAATATGAAGTCAATGCCTCAAGCTCTCATATCCATCCCAAAACCCAGTGATATTAACCAAAGATCCAAATCGAAACACTTGGTGAGTCGATGAGCAGTGAGTGTCACCATTGCTGGTAGAGATAAGCAGCAGCGTCATCATCGATGATTGAAAGATGATGAAGATGGGGAATCGTTGGTGGAGACAAGGCATCGTGTTCTACTAGGAGTCAAAGCTGTCCATCATCATCTTCACCGGACTTATCATTGTCTTTCATCGTGCCCTCCGGAGTTACTAACATCCTTGATAGTTGAGGATTCACGAGGCAAAATGACCATGCCATCAATTCTCAGGAACTGGAATTAAGTTTCTAAAGGCAGTGATTTTGATGAGGAAATAAGCATCCTTGTAGTAATCATTTTTTTGTCATTTAAATTTTGAGTATCTTAAAGATTTTACTAAGACAAAGGCAGTTATTTCGACGAGCAACGAATATTTGAATGATATGCAAACGAAAAAAAAAACTACCGCCCATATAATATTTGTGCAAAATTGGTGTCTACATATATTAGGGTGGTGATGAGTATAGTCTAACCATTTGCCTCATTAAGGTTATTTATGTGTTCTTTTTCAGCCAAGAGCCTTTGATTCAAGTGGTAACTCACGCCTCCTTAAAAGGGAGAGGTTGTGGGATCAAACCCCAAAATGAGTGACCCACACACACATTCCCCTTGTATCATTTGGGGTATAATCCCACAATCCCTTGCATTTTTTTTTAAAAAAAAATTGTGAATGCCACTTGAGCCAAAAACCTTTGGTATCATTTTGTGAGCCAACTGGTTAGCATAATTCGTTAACAGACCAAACATCATGTAACAAGTGAAGAACCCATCTACTTGTGTTAACAAGCCTAAAAACATCCACCTTAGCTGCCAAGACAAAAGTACCAGACAACTTAAAAAATAAAGAAATCGCAAAACAGAGAAATAAAAGTTTATAAAATTGAAAACAGAATCAAACAAGGCCAATATGTCCTTTGCTTTCTCCCCAAGTCCTTCCCATCATGTTACATATAGTACTGCCAATGCAGTCATTTCACGCAGTGGAATTACTATGCATAAAAGGAAAAAAAAAATTGTAACGAAGTCAATCTATATCCATATATGATATCAAAAACTCTAACAACCTGCATTATTCATCAGTTATGAATAGTTAAAGCTCCATCTTTTAGACTTCAGAATCACACTAGCTACCTTTGAAAATAAACCAGAAGTACAATGCCATCTACGATCGCCTTTGGCAACAAGGGACACAAGGGAAAGCAAAAAATGGGAGTACCATTTACGGGTGGAGATAGTTGGGTAACAAATTTCGAGCTCAAAATCTATCCAAGGGTCCAGCTATACCATTCTCTAAGTTGTAACTCAGTTAAGACTTGTGGGACGTTAGCAAAGGCGTGTCGGCATAATGTCCAGTTCAAGTAATTCTCAAGTGAAATTCAAAAATCATACTTCGTTCGTCCACTTGCCAGAATGAGGCATAACATGTCTTCAATGATGGAAGTGGATTTATAGAAGTTCCAAGACTCCAGCATTAGGCGTTTTCTTGATCCTTTAAAATGTACAACCTGCATTATAAAATAAATCAGATACAAGAATTTTTAGTTAACCAAGGCTTACTTATACTATAGTCCCTTTGGTTTCAGTAAAATGCAGGCTGCAATTTATATTATACCTTAACATCCAGGGGCATGCCATGAAATTGACCCGCACCCTCAGGTGGTGTCCAGTTATATATAGCACAAGGCAAGAACAGTACCAAAGTACCGCCAATATCTTCAGTGAAAGGTTGCGCCTTTGAAAACCTGCTGGCATCAAATGAAGGATGGGACTTCACGACCCAAGCAAGAGCTAATTGATCACCAAGCATTCGAGAAGCATTCATGTATTTTGAGCTGTAAATTTTCAAAACCTCTTGTAGGAAAAGCTTTGCCCTGCGTTTTCCACAAATTGTTGACGTCAAGGAATATATAAAAATAAGGCCAAAAAAGAGAGGAAAAGAAGATCTGAATATCTAATGATCATAGAGAAATGCTTCATTAAGAAATAGAATCATATCCCTGAAGGTAATAACCAAGTGCAAAACAAAACACATCGATAGTGTTCGCAGGTAATGCATGGAACAATCAGTTTCGCAGTAGTTATACATGATATCGGGCTTGTTTGGAACAACGTTTCCAAAAGAAGAACGCACGTTCAACAGTGTTTTTCGCAAAACGAGATAATCTCATTCATATATTTACCTCGGCTTATGTAAAAGTACTTCTCTACCGCGTTCCCAAACGAGCCCATCATGACTACTCACTATTTCCCAGAGGTTGTAATCATATCATTTTCGTTTAGCAACAATATCAAAATGGTGACATAGCATATGTGTGTGTGCGTGCAGGGCGCCAAGTATATATTATACTATATTTTGGGATTCATTCCATAATGTAGACATGAGCAAGTCTTGTTGCAAATCATGAATGTACTACCTAACCATAAGTTGTTTCTGATAAATAAGCCTGGAGGTAGTAAAACAGAAACAGAAGTTCATGTGAAGGAAGCCATTAAATAAAGTGAAAGCTGAAAAACCCAGCAACTACTCAGATTATAAAACCTTTTGTTTTCTCGCATTATTTCAGGCCAATATGAAATGTATTCACTTGAAATAAAAATCAGGCAGATCAATTTATGGACCTCAAAATTGCATCAGCAGTACCCCTCACTGCAATGAATCCTGAATTCAAAGGTTGAGCCTTATTGTTCCTGAAGGTCAATGCCAGATGAAAATTTTGATGGTCACGGAAAACATGTCCTAAATCATCAACCACTGCTATATCAGAATCAGTGAAAATATAATGTGTGGCATTCCCTGGCGTCTGAGAAAGCTCCTGAAGCTTTGTTTCTAAAAAGCTCTGTCAACAAGAAATGATATTCATTTAATAAGATTCTTGTAAAAATTACATAAAAGTATGATACAAATGCACAACTTTCCATAAAGATATCAAATATATAGTGAAACTGGTTCTGGTTTTATCATTCAATGACAAACAAGCTGAATTCTCCTCTGCCAGCAGTAGCATGTACAGGTAATACGTTAAAAAAAAAAAAGCCACAAAAATAAGAAAGGAACTGCTCCCTTGTTTTCGAGATGCTAATTTCTCCTCAATTTCAAAACCTTCCCAAACTCAGAACTCACTCACCCCAACTTATATTCCCCACAGCTTCTCTCACACTCCTCAATTCCCTGGTCCCAACTAGAGTTAGTTATCCTATTCATCAATTCTGTTTCTCCCAGAGGATTGACCTTGCTATATTTTTATTGTTTGTTCCCATCGATATCAAAGTGAAAGAATGGAAAAAACTATCATAACCAAGGGACAGAACCAGTTGAGCCACTAAACTATAATCATGAAATATTTATTTATTTGAAAAGTGATTGGGAAATTTTAGTTCGTATCAATTTTACCCCAGTTAACGGAACCCTAATTGACTTGCTGACATGGTTTGATTATATGACATCCACCTCACTTTTTTTTCCAACTCAAACTTCCAAAAAAAAAATTAAAAAGGAAATATTCTTCTTCCTTGTATTCGCCGCAACCTGTGCGTGGATCGTCCTCATCGCCCCCGCGGGCGATTGCAACATATAGAACACCTCCCTCGGTTCCAGGGAAGAAGTTTCTCCACTGTTGAATGGAGAAGTTGGGATTGATGGAAGAGCTGAGCCAGTGAATAATCCATGGGAATAACGATCTGATCTAAACCAGTGAATAACTGATTTTTCTTCACATACGGAACAGCTCAGATCGTTATTCACGACCAAAGCAGTTGGGAAGAATCATCCATGGGAAGCTTCACCAGTGATTCATACTGACAAACTGATTCATGCTGAAAAATCCGTTGTTTTTTTTTTGAGTAAATTATTTGTGTTTTTCCACAACCTTATTCCTCCTGTTGGTTTTTTCTCATGAATGATTCCTCATCTTTCTACATAAACCTGTGGTACAGGCCGATCGGAAAACAGAGAGAGATAGCGAAAGAGAAAGGGAAACACGAAATCAGTTCTTAATTCCATACCGCCATACACACGAGCACACCTATATATATATGATGTGTGCTATCGTAACAGTGCCAACAGAATACTAACAATACTAACATTATCAACAGAATGCTAATGCAGTTACAATACCAACAGAATACTGATTGAATCCATTTGCCACGTAACAATACTCCCCCCCAAAGAATGCCGACTGACACGAATCAAGCTGCAGTTGGCAGACAATGGCCTCCTCGACCCACTGGTACGATTGGTGAACGCGATTGAGGTTCCAAGATATTCCAGAGCTGGCAAGAGTGGTCGAGAAGTCGTCATGAGTCACGACATCGTTAGGAAGGCCGCCACGTTGGAGGACGATGACGCGATACGTGTACGACGGCGAAGACGTCTTCTCTTCATCGCAAGAAAACAGAGACAGAAGTGAAACAGAGCCTTGAATGCCATGAATAACCACCATACCGTTGTTGAATGGTTCGGGCACTCCACAGATGAAAACGTTGACGTCAACAGCAATGTCAGAATCCTACCGATCGAATCAGACGAGAAGGAGGACGTTGAGTAAAAGAGTGGAGGAGCCGCCGTTGCCAGCTCCTGAAAACTGAGGCGAGAAAAAATCAGCGCGAGGTCCACTGTGAAAGCGTGGGTGAGCGTAGCATTGCTCTGGTTTTGAAGATTGTGTGAACAAAGCATCACAATGATCGACGTTGTACAGATCAATGAGAGTTGCAGAGAAACGGAAAACAGAGAGTGGCTGCGTGGCAGAGCATCCCTGGCGGAGCTAGAATCCAATCGTTGGCCTGCGTCGCTGCTCCTCCAAGGAGCGAATCTCCGACGCCATGGCCAGAGAGTGGCTTTGAATACTAACAATACTAACAGTACCAACAGAATGCTAATGCAGTTACAATACCAACAGAATACTGATTGAATCCATTTGCCAAGTAACAACCCGTAGCTTTTTGCCTACGCTTTTTCCTTTTCTCATGAATGAATCTAATCAACAAAATGCACGAAGGAAGAAAGGATGAGGGCGGCAGGCCCCGCCATTAAAGGACTGTTCAAATCCCAGATCCGACCCTAGAAAAAGAAGTCACTCCGATCCGCGCAAAATAGAACAGAGCACCCAGAGAGAGAAGACCGAGAGGGCGGAGGCTTCCATGATTGACGCCCTCTCCGTCCCCACACCAGCCTGAGCTTCCTCGATTCAACCATCTCATGTTTTTCTCGTTTTCCCCCTTCGGATTTTCATGCGACGATTCGATGCCCGTGCTCGGGTCAATTCCAAATCTAGACACATGGATCTGAATCCGATTACGCTTCATCTTCACCCCAGTGGTCGCTCAGGTATCTTCTAGCACAATCCCAGAAGTTTTTCCAAGTCCAACTGCTTTGTTTTCGCTTCGATCCCGATCGCCCTCGCTTTTTTCATCTGTTAAGCAATCTTCTCCGTCCATAACTTAACCTCCTCACTACATTCTGCAGACGCAAGCGTGATTCCACCCGGTTCGTCAACCGTGTAGAAGAATAATTTTTTGATCGAATGATAGCTGGAGTGGAGAAGAAGAATACGGGGTCGAATGGTCGAATGATAGCCGGAATATTTTTTTTTTGAGTTGAAAAAAATGAGGTGCATGCCACGTAAGCAAGTCACGTCAGCTAACCATGTGATTCATTTAGGGTTCATCAACTCACTAAATAAGACTTCCCGACACTTTTAAAATAAAAAAAAAATTCAGATGCGGAATGATATTTCGCTAATATTTTCTAGAAAAAAAAAATGAAGCTTAACCTTAAAATTATAATACAACGGTGGACAAATGAAGGATAGATATTGAATGGCATGAAAAGCAACAATTTAAACCTCCAGAAATTCTCAATCTACCGTGAATGCAACATGATCTTACAATGTAAGACCTGATCCTTTGAAGCATTAACTTGTCTCGTGAATATTCGCCTTGAATAGGATAAAGAAAGACCCTATTTTTGTGCAGTGAAAAATCAGACGCTGGGTCAGTAAGAATGATCACTCTGCTCTGGGGCATTGTCACCTGCAAATTTCACATGTATCAAACACTAAATGAAGTCTATTAGACATCATCAAACTCTTAAACTCAACCAAATTATCAAATGAGAATGACTTGCTATAGAATGTATGAACAATATATTTAATCCAGTTAGATAATTTAAGATTTGAGCATATTACCAAAAAAAAAAGGCTATCCTGCCCAAAATGAAGTTATTTAATTGATAAAAAAGACAATTGAAGGATCATGCATACAAAGACATTAAAGTATTACTAATTAAAGTATGTAAACACTGAAAGTATGAGATCCTGCGCATTAACTGGTCCTGAAAGCATTAAAGTTGCCACATCACTCATTACAGAAACAACATGCAATTGACAAGGGAATGAGCTTCTGGTAACATAGCAATAACTTGCAGAAGTTGTACTTAATAACTACCTGAATGAAGTTAATGAAGACATTTAACACGGCCATTGACCTCTGCACCTTATTATATGAAGAATCCCCAATAACTGTGTTTGGTGATCTACGTCTACGTTGCTAACAGAAGAATTGTAAATGGTAAAAACAGTGACAAATGCAATGTCCTCGACAAGTGACATATTATAAGAAGAATGAATCTTGTTGAGAGACTTTCTTCCTGTGCATTGTTTCAAAAAGAATTAAAAAAAGAAAAAGAAAAGAGTCAGTGTTAAAAAAAAGGTGAAATACATTATAAGAATGACCATCATCATTATATATAAAATTGAGCAACAGGAATGCTAGCTGTGCTATCACATGGGATTATATGCACATTTTTAATAATTTAGCATCTCATGCAGTATTACACAGGCCAATGTTAGTTTATTTAAGTAATGAAGAGGCTACACAAATGTCAAATGAAAAACATCAAGAAAATATACTTGTATTATTGTATCATTAAGATCTTTCATTCAAAACAGAAGACAAAATAATAAAAAATGAAATCTCTTTTAAATTATAAACATTAAGGGTAATAATGAAATTTCAGGTTTAATAATCCTCCAAAATAATTGGATACCAAAGACCAGCCAGCTTCACCTTGTATCCTTTGGCAACAAGCAATGTCTAGAAGTCATTCAAATTGATCTCTGTCCTACCATGCCATCTGGGGGAGAAACAAGGTTAGGAACCATAAGTGGCTGCTTTGTTTACAATGCTACCCTTGAAAGTTGAAAGGCTCCCTAGTAACTTACTGTTAGGCAGTAGTGAGGCCCAATATCAAAGTAGCCATCAATGAGGAAGTAAAAGCCCTTGAGAAATATAGAACTAAGGATATGATGGGCCCAGGGCAAACTGAACTGAAATGTTGAAAATGTATGATAAGAAATAATAGTGTAATTTTGCAAGGGGGTGTTCAAGGCTGCTATAACAGTTGAGGCATCTGGAAGAACCAAAAAGGAAATACCAGCATCAACCCCTTATGCGGGTATAAGTTGTGGAGTTAAAAGCATGGGCAGGCTTATGGAAGAATTGACTTTTGGTGCAGAGTTTCACACATCTTAGAAGCTAGAGTGTGTCTATTTCATTTCTTTCTGCATTTATTTTCCATATTTTAAAACACATAATCTCTTGATTCTATCTTGGAACTACAGATTCATCTACATAAAAGTAACATTTACTATGAATGATAGCCCTGCACTAACCATTCCAGCAGCACACACTTCTTCAAGATCATAAACTTCTAGTGACTAGCTACAATGGTATTTAGTCTCTCAGCCTCTCATACCATAAGCTTCAATTTCGTAGCTATTTGGCACCTAAGAAATTATGCAAACTCCCTTTATCTAATAACATATCCACTAGCTGTTTCATAACTTCTCCAAGCTCCCTTGTACAAAAAATTGCATAACTAATTATTCCACTGAAGTTATATAGCTTTTTTGTTCTATACAATTCGGTTATTACATATTTTCAAATATCAAAAAGAAATTCTGAAATTTAGGATGTGTATTAGAAAAAATTAAAAAAAAACACGTTTCTACAAAATGCTGTGAAAATCGACTTATTAATAATAACACAAGAAATAATACTGCTTTCACAAAACAAAACTTAAACAAGCCACAGT
Organism: Vachellia pachyceras; assembly: GCA_025593235.1. NCBI lineage: Eukaryota > Viridiplantae > Streptophyta > Magnoliopsida > Fabales > Fabaceae > Vachellia > Vachellia pachyceras. Next base: position 12,492 of record JANTPZ010090251.1, on the reverse strand, counting down.
AAGTTTCAGCGTGTTAATAATATTTGAAACTAATGTTGACGTAAGGGAATTGAGTGTGGTGATTTCAGAATGTCATGAGCACATTTACCATGAATAACAATTAAGTGTGCAAAAGTTACAATCATTATGAAGTGTCAGTGAAAGAAGCCTTATTCAAAAGGATAAAATGTTCCTAGATAACTCAATAATAAAGGTCATATATTCAAATTACTATTATATTTGTGGCTAGTTAACAACTGAAAATAGGTTAAAAGCTTTCCTTCAACATATATTAATAACCACCGTTTTATAAAGAGAATTGAAGAACCTTGGCATTGCAAACGATTAGGCAAGCCTTGACCAGCAGCAGAACCAAGAACTAGATGATCAAATTTCCTTTGAAGTTTCTTCTGGGGTTCCTGCACACTTGAATTTTGGTGCAACTCCATGACTGATACAATGAGAATGAAGTTCGCTAGTAAGGCCCCCACTATACATCAAATGACAAGATGCTATTGACAGAATATAAGTTAAGAAGGAATTACCCACCAGATAACAGATGGGGAAGAAAGAAAATAAGAGGAAGAGCAAACAGAAAACGATGCCATCCACTGCATATTTTCATTTTCATGCCTGCTATGTTCTCATCTGCAGCTGAATGACAATACAAATAAGTGGAGAAAACAAATAACTGGATCTTGCACCTTTTCTCAATTGAATAAAAGGATGAACTCGGAAAATTCATTAACAGAAACTTTGAAATCATACCACGACAAAGAAATAGTGTATTGCAGGTAGCTTACTCCACGAGCATCACAAATTTTTTTTTTTTTGCAAATTTCAAACATTATAGACGGACAACATTCATAAATAAATAAAAGTAAATAACAAATTTAAATTTAACTATGTGCAAACATTGAGAGTTAGACCTATACAGATAGAACTAAGGCAGCACAAGCAGAACAAACCGACGACATTAGGTTTCCTAAACTGATGTATGGTTTGAAATCGTTTTGGGCTTGACATTTAGTCCATGGTTTGACCCAACCCGGAACAATCCTGGTGTCAGTAGACAAGTCAATCAGCCAAACCAATGATTTTTTTAATATTATTCCTTGAAATTCATTAAAGACAATAAAATCAGGAAAAAATAAAGAACCCAAATTCTAGTGTGGGGAAGAAAGAAGAAATCTGACAATTCAAAACTCACCCAAAAAAAAATTACACTAAAAGATATCATTGCAGAAAAAATAACTTTTCATCACTTAAGTAAAAATATCAAATCAAATCTACAAAATAACAACATACACACAAACTCAGCAAGTAAAAATGAAGGGGAACTAGTGAAAATGGACGAGAGAGGAAGAAGGAACAATGATGGCAGAGCTTGAAACAAACGAAGGAGGACACGGTGGCACAGAGGAAAGGAGAGAGGAGTAACTTGCATATCTGGGCAACGGAGGACTGCCTACTTGAAAATCTATGGAGCCATGAAGGTAAAAGTGAAATTGGAGAGAAAGACACAACTGCAGCCATGGAGAACACCCACTAGATGATAAAAAAGGGAAAAGATGGAGAATGGAAGGAGGCACAATGTTGAACTTGGACAATCACGGTGAAGATGTGACGGAGCAGAGGAGATCAAGACAAAATGAGGAGGAAGGAGGGGTGGACAGTGAATTCAAAGGGCCAGAGGATATGAGTAGAACCTACAGAAGAATGCCTCTTGCTGAATTTTCCTTGATATCTTATGAGATAGGGCAATAATTACTCTTGTTAAACATTCTGAAATGGACTTCCATTCATTTGCTGTTTTATCATCTATATAGCAGATTAACAATCAGGGAAAAAAGTTATTTAGTCTTTTGTGACTGTAAAAAAGGGTAGAAAGCATTATAGAAACATACAGGAAAATAATAGTATGCATAACATGATTCCATAACTATGTCAGTTCCATAGTAATGTTTCAAATAGTAATAAATCAAACAGAAGCCAGAATCATCATAGTCACATTCCAAACGGCTCGTCTTAATAGAGTAAACTGAGGAAACGGTGCTTTTGGAATAGGCCATGAATAGTCTGAAGTGGAATAATAAATTATCCTAGAAGATGGCCCTGTCTCTGCTATGCCACAAGAGAAGCAACGGCGTCCATTTCTCTACACATATTGCACACTCCTAACGTAGCATGTGGCAAGTTCCCATAGAATAGTGCAAGTCTTCATCAAATGCACTTTTCTGAAGGATCAAGAAATCAGATGTAAATGAAGATGCCACAATATTTGGCAATAGAACTGCTGAAAATTTTTCTTTTATCAAGGTGAAGTGGTATCTAAGTCAGTTTACACACACTTCAATTAATCCACCTCCTTTGCTCATTCAAATGCAAGCCATCAACAACAAGAGGAAAGGGACTTGCAAAAAAATTCATTGTGGCCTACTCAAGAAATTAGCAAAAGCTAGAATTCAAACCTATAACAATCCACCTCACCATACATCACATGCCAAAACAAAATCAACCACTTGGGAATATATTAATTGCAACGAAACTTGAAGGGAGTAACCCTCTAGTTCAAGCGGTAGGAAATCACTAGATTGTTAACTTCTACAAACATCTCAGTAAAGTCCACATCTTTATTTTGAAAATCATACCCACTTGTCATTTTCACTCGTTGAACTAGGAACACATCCAGGATCCATCCCTAAGCTTTAACTTCTTGACTATCCTTCATCTTAGTAGCTTTCATGTGATTCTCAACTTTTGTCATGAGGTGAATGTACCAATATCTCGTACTCATTAATGGATGCTTTTCAACCAGAAAGTCCTTTCTATAAGCCTCCCTAAGCACGAAAGTCTGAGTCTTAATCTTATTAGACACATAAAATATTCCTGGGTGATGAACCATAGCCTTCCTAAACCTTGTCTCCAACCCCAAACACCCTCCTAATGACAGCAAATTATTTCTCTCCGTCTTCTTAGACACAAGAAGCCAAAGTAATTCATGCAGAATCGCCACTACCCACTTCTCAGACTGGTCACTATTTGGCTCAAGATGAAATGAATTTTCATATGGAGAAATGTAAGGCAATGATTGCCACTCCTCAACCCAAGTTTTCACCCTCTTCTCCATATCAAAACCTTTTGGCAAACACATTGGGAATGAAATATCATGCCTTCTTTTTCCTCCACCATGATATGAGTTCATTGCCCTCTTCTCCAACTCAGACACAGCAAGCTCCTTTCTCCATGAAACAATCTCTAAAGCAAGCACCTCTTTCCCTGTCAATGGATCTTCCACTTCACAAATGTCAAAGTAATCAGGGTAATCAGCCAAAAGCGTTGTTATGTAATTATGAGGAAGACCTAGATCCCACTTGAACTTGTCAATTATATAAATGGGCAATCTTGAAATGCCTGCAAGCATAAGAAGCTTTGTGAGCCTCTTAACAATATCTTGGCGGATTGTTATAGAGCTATGAATGGCCAATTCTTCTTTGTGGAGGGCGAAGGCTGGAGGAGTAAGCCTGACATAAGGAGGTAGCCCAGGTTTAGGTTGGAATTGCATGAAGATTGAATGATATTTATCAATGAATTTAGCAGTTGAGGTGGGAAGGTTGAGAGGGGCTTTGAGCAGAGAAATAGTGGAGAGGGGAAGAGATCCAGAAGGAGATGAAATAATATGGTTCATGAGGAAAATTGCCTGTTTAAGATTCTTCTCTTTCTCAACCACAGAGTCAAGATATGGATCTCGGACCCATTTGACTTTTGCATTCAAAAAAGTTCGGAAGAGGTTGAGCTGGTATGGAAGTTTGGAGGAAAAAGCCATGGATCACCGGCTCACTGCCATGGGGTAGAATGAAAATTAACGTAGTTAATAAGGAAATTTTTTTCATACATCAAAATAACACTTTTGAACACAAAATAAGATTGTAGAAAGTATCATATTACACAATACCCCCTTGTCTGTCTATTCCTTGCAATGACAACGTCACTAAGTCCACATTCCCACAATGATGAGGGAATTCAAATGCAAGGCAACATAATCATACAGATGGAGTAAATTTTTCTACAATAAAAAACAGAGAAAGAAAGAAAGAAGTGATAAAGCTATAGTACTAATTCAAGAACAAAGTTTTATGTTTAAAATATTAAATTTAGACTTAAATACATCCATAAATTTCCTTAATAAATAATGCAAACACAAGATCAAAGAATGACCATTTTATGTTATAAATAAGAGATAAGGTGTGAATGATTGAGTCAGCTTCATGGCGTTAGTCAAAATTTATCATATTTAAATGAGTTTAATGAACTTAAGTTAGATCCAATTGCCCAATCTTATTTGGGTTAGCAGACTAAACGGACCACTGCACATGGCATGTTATCTTTCCCCATATTTCATTGCTCACATAAGTAAAAACCTGATTGGGAACACACAAAAAAGACAAGTTAAAAAGTTAAGATGACTTAAATGGTGCAGAAATACAGAAACATTTAACTTGTTTTGCTGCATAACAAGTATGTACAAAAAATCTTTCATGTTTGAATTGATAACATTAGCGAACTTGGCACTCCGAGATTGCAGATATGTCGCTAATTCCTGGTCTCCGTAGACCACACGAAGATTTAGGATGGACACCAAGTTTCGTTATAAGTTTAACAAATATTAACCCGAGAAATCCAGATTTTTCTGTAAACTCCCAATATCACCAATTCCCCTTATTTCAATCTCCCTCTCCCCCTCTCTAGTGAAGCAAAAAAAAAAAAAAAAAGCGTTCCGAATCTTACCTTGAGAGCAGTCAATCGATTGAGTGATAAAGAAGATTAACGACGACCAGAACTCAAAAGACAACGATCGGCGAAGACCACCAAAGCAAACGATGACTAAAGACAATGCGAGACGCGAGCGCAATGAGGGGTAAGAGTTCGAATGTCTTGAGCCCTAGTAAACCAAGAGGACGACCGGCAAAGACCAGCAGAGGAGACGAATGACTGCCAACGATTGGCGAAGCACAAGGTGACTCTCGGCGACGTGAGATGCCAGCGTAGAGAAGAGAAATCGAATGGCACTAGGAACTTGTGGCTACGCTAACTTTGATGCATTGCTTATTAAGGAAATTTATGGATGCATTTAAATATAAATTTTGTTATAAATACACTACAAAAGTATATATTCATAGACTCTTGATTTATTCAGCCATAAATACTATACATGAATTGTTCAGAAATTAAAAATGTATTAAATGTATAAAGTGTCACAATATATGTATAAAGAATCACATTGTATTCATTCATTTTGATTGTATTATTCATTGTTCAAAACCATTGGAGGTCACTCTTAGAGGCATATAAATATGGCTTTGTACATGGCATACTACACATCCAAAAGTGAATAGAATTCCTCTCAAACTTTCTTATTCCTCTCAAAGTTTCTCTTTTCTTTGTTTTGTTACTTTTTAATTTATAACACATTATCAGCACGAGAGTTCTGCCAAAAGTATGTTTCCCTTAGAGTTACCTTAGCAATTTCTTCTACTTTCCTTTATCATATCTTTTTCAACTAATCTGGGATAATATGAACCACAATATGAAATTATAATAACTATTTTACCGATTGGTTTAAACACTGGATTTTGTGGCGAAGATTTGAGATTGTAAGAACTTGTCATTTTAATCTCTTTTACAAATTTTTATACATTATGGATATTGTCATTTTAACTTGAATCCATATATATATATTAACAAAATTATATTATTTATTTTTGTAAATTCGTTTTCTAGAATTAATTTTAATTCTTATTATTGTTTTAGATTTGATAATGTCAAATCTTACCAAATTAGAATTTGAAACCCTTGAAATATCTGGCAAAAATTATCTATCATAGATATTGGATGCTGAAATCCATTTGGATGCCAAGGGCCTTGGAAATACTATTTTGCTAGAAAATGATGCGTCTAACCAAGACAAGGCAAAAGTAATGATATTCCTTCGTCATCATATTTACGAAGGGTTAAAAGCATAATACTTAACGGTAAAAAATCCACTGAAACTATAGAATGCCTTGAAAGAAATGTTTGATCATCAGAAAATAGTGATATTACCTAAGGCCCGATATGATTGGATGCATTTACAGTTTCAAGATTTTAAAACTGTAAGTGAGTATAACTCTGAAATTTTTAAAATAAGTTCTTAATTAAAATTGTGTGGTGAGAAAATCACTGAAGCGGACTTACTTGAAAAAAAAAATTTCAACTTTTCATGCATCCAATATGATTTTACAGCAACAATATCGTGAAAAAGGTTTTAAGAAATATTCTGAATTGATTTCATGCCTACTTGTTGTTGAACGAAACAATGAGTTGCTTATGAAAAATCATGAGATACGCTCCACATGATCGGCTCCAATTCCTGAAATAAATGTAGCAATGCATAATAATTATGGTAGAGGGTGTAGCCGTGGTCGTGGCAGAGGGCACAAAAATTCTCATTATCGAGGTGGCTGTAATATTAATCGTGACAACCAAAAGAAAAGAAATAATGAGAAAGGGCACAAGAATTATTTCAATACCACAAAAGCCCCTGAAAATAAATGTCATAGATGTGGTATGAAAGGGCATTGGGCACGAAAATGTAGTACATCTGTTACTTGATGAAACTTTATCAAGCATCACTCAAAAAGAGTGGCAATAATGCAGAAGCAAATCTGATGTATTAAGATAATAATATCAAGGCAAATTGTGTACTTAAAGATGATGATCTTGCATGCCTTGATGGATTAGAAGATATTAAGTGACTTGATGGAATGACGCATTTGGATGTGAAAGATTTCTTGAATAATAATTAATATAATGATGCTTTTTTTCAGTAGCATTTATATTTCATGTCTATCTAGTTTCTTTTAAACTTTTCTTATAATGTACTTTTGTTTCTTTAATGAAGAATATGGATAATTCCCATCATATAGTTGAAGATATATGTCTGGTAGAAAGTGTTATGACATATAAGATATTGAAAGACAGAAAGTATTTTTCTCATATAATGATGAGAGATATAAATATAAATATTATAGTAGGTAATACAAAAATTATTGAAGGCTCCGGAAGAGCTACAATTGTATTACCCAAGGGAACGAAGCTTGTTATAAATGATGCATTGTTTTCTACTAAGTCTCAAATAAATCTATTAAGCTTCAAAGATATCCGATGTAATGGGTATCACATTGAGACAATTAATGATGTGAATGATGAATATTTGTATATTACAAATATTACGTCAGGAAAGAAATGCATCTTAGAAAAATTATCAACACTATTCTCTGGTTTGTACTATACAACTATTAGTACAATTGAGACAAATGTTATAATAAACCAGAAAGATGTTGATAAAGATATATTTACAGTTTGGCATGATCGGTTGGTCATCCTGGATCATCTATGATGAAAAGAATAATTGAGAATTCACATGGGTATCCATTAAAGAATCAATTGACTATCAAATTTAAGGATTTTTGTTTATGCCGCATGTTCTCAAGGCAAGTTGATCATGAGGCTATCAATTACCAAAGTTGGTATTGAATCACATAAATTTCTAGAACGTATCCATGGTGATATTTGTGGGCACATTCATCCACCATGTGGACCATTTCGATACTTTATGGTTTTAATAGATGCATCTATAAAATGGTCACATGTATGCTTACTATCAACTCAAAATCTAGCCTTTCCTAGATTACTTGCTCAAATAATTCAATTAAGGGCACAATTTCCTGACCATGCAACAAAGTCTATTCGTCTTGATAATGCTGCTGAGTTTTTATCTCAAGCATTTAATGATTATTGCATGGCAACTGGGATAGTGATAGAAAAGTCTGTTGCTCATGTTCATATTCAAAATGGTTTAACAGAGTCTTTGATTAAACGCCTCCAATTAATTACTAGACCAATACTTATGGGAAGTAACTTACCCCAGTCAGCATGGGGATATGCAATTTTGCATGCTGCAGCACTTATTGGCATAAGGCCTACAAGTTATCATACGATGTCACCTTTACAATTGGTTTCTAATTAAGAACCAAATATTTCCCATTTAAAATTTTTGGTTGTGATGTGTATGTTCTCATTGCTCCACCACAACGTATAAAGATGGGTCCTCAAAGGAGATTGAGAATCTATGTAGGCTTTAAATCTCGTTCAATAATTAAGTATATTGAACCATTAACTGGAGATTCATTTACAGCAAGTTATGCTAATTGCCATTTTGATGAAACACTATTCCCACCATTAGGGGGAGAAAATAAGCATATGGATAAATATAAAGATAAAGAAAAATAAATTATATGGAATACTTTATCACTTGCTCACCTAAATCCTCGAACAAAACAATGTGAGCAAGAAATTCAGAAAATAATTCATTTGCAAAATCTTGCAATGAAAATGCCAGATGCATTTATTGATGCAAAAAGGATAACTAAGTCTCATATTCCAGCTGAGAATGCTCATGCTAGAATTGATCTCCCAACAGGACAAGTGGTTAATGCAAAGGAAACTATACCACATTTAAAGCGTGTTAGACCACCTGGTTCCAAAGATAAAAATCCTCGAAAGAGGAAAGGGGCAAATAATAATGATGGTCAGTATAAGGATGCTACCATGGATAAATCCATTATAGAGGCCCGTGACAACTAATCAAATGACCTCTGAAGAGGTCCATGTACCTGATAATGATGATGAAATCTCTATAAATTATGTCACTACGGGCAATATATGGAATCGGAAAGATGTTCTCGTCGACGATACATTTTCATGCAATATTGCTATTGAAATAATAAATAAGGATCTTGAACCTAAATATGTTGAATAATGTCGACATAGACAAGATTGGCCAAAATGGAAAGAAGCAATTCAATTGGAATTGAATTCACTATCTAAACGTCAAGTTTTTGAACATGTTGTCCAAATACCTACAGGAGTAAAGCCTATAGGGTATAGATGGGTTTTTGTGCGAAAAAGAAATGAGGAAAATGAAGTCGTGAGGTATAAAGTACAACTCGTAGCACAAGGTTTTTCACAAAAACCAGGAATAGATTATGAGGAGACTTATTCTCCAGTGATGGATGCAACTACTTTCAGATATTTAATCAATCTGACAGAGTATCAAAAACTTGACATGCATTTAATGGATGTTGTTACAGCATACTTGTATGGATCATTGGATAGTGAAATTTATATGAAAATTCCTGAAGGCTTCAAATTGCCAAAAGGCTGTGAAGATTCACGTGCAAATTATGCAATACATGTGCAAAAGTCCCTGTATGGGTTGAAACAGTCCGGACAAATGTGGTATAATCGTCTCAGTGACTATTTGATAAAAGAAGGATATCAAAACGATTTCTTATGCCCTTGTATCTTTATTAAAAGGGATGGATCGGAGTTTGCCATAATTGATGTTTTTGTTGATGATTTGAATATTATTGGCACTCCTAAAGAGCTTTAAATAGCGATTGATTGTTTGAAGAAAGAATTCGAAATGAAAGATCTCAAAAAGACAAAATTTTGTCTTGGTTTACAAATTGAGCATTTAACTAATGGAATATTTCTTCATCAGTCAAAGTATGTTGATAAAATTTTAAAATAATTTTATATGGATAAAGCACATCATTGACTACATCAATGGTTGTGATATCACTTGATATTCAAAAAGATCATTTTCGCCCCTCGAGGAAAGAAAGAAGAACTACTTGGTCCATAATTACTATATCTTAGTGCCATAGGTTCACTAATGTATCTTGCCAATTCAACTCAGCCTCATATTGCATTTGCTGTTAATTTGTTAGCAAGATTTAGTTCTTCCCCAACTAGAAGGCATTATAATGGAGTTAAGCATATACTCCGTTATATTCAAGGGACATTAAATATTGGATTATTTTATTCCAATGAATCTGGGTCATATTTGATTGGTTATGCAGATGCAGGATTCTTATCAGATCCACACAAAGTTATATTTCAAACTGGATATTTATTTACATATAGAGGTACAACTATATCTTGATGATCGACAAAGCAATCTTTAGCTGCCACATTAGCAAATCATGCAGAAATTATTGCAACACACGAGGCAAGGCAAGAATGTGTCTGGCTAAGATCATTAATTCATCATATCCAGAAGATGTGTAGCCTTTTAGAACAAGACATCACAACAATTTTGTATGAAGATAATACAGCATGCATAGCTCAAATGAAGGGAGGATACATCAAAGGAAATAGAACGAAACATATTTCCCCTAAACTACTTTTCACTCATGATCTTGTGAAGAAAGGTGAAATAGATATTCAACAAATCAGTTCAAACAACAATCTTGCAGATTTATTCACCAAGCCTCTTCCAGGTGTAACTTTTCAAAAGATTGTCCATGGAATCGATCTTAGGAGACTTAGAGATCTTAGGTGATGTCATCATGAGGGGAGTTGATACACGCTATATTCTTTTTCCTTTATCTAGGTTTTGTCCCACTAGGTTTTTCTAGAAAGTTTTTTAATGAGGCAGCACTGGAAAGTGTATCAATGAACGATGTACTCTTTTCATTAACTGAGTTTTATCCCACAGGGTTTTCTTTGTTAAAGTTTTTAATGAGGCACATTTATAATGGATATCCAAGAGGGAGTGTTATAAATACATTAAAAGAGTGGATGTCCATAGACTCTTGATTTGCTAAGCCATAAATACTATACATGAATTGTTGTTGAGAAGTTAAAGAGGTATTGAATGTACAAAGTGTCACAATATATGTACAAAGAGTTACAATGTATATTCATCCATCTTTATTGTATTATTCATTGTTCAAAACCCTTGGAGGTCACTCTTAGAGGCCTATAAATAGAGATTTGTACATGGCATACTACACACATCCAAAAGTGAATAGAATTCTTCTCAAACTTTCTCATTCCTCTCAAAGTTTCTCTTCTCTTATCTATTTACCTTTTTAATTTACAATAAATTTAATATTTTAAACATAACATTTTGTTCTTGAATTACAGAATTAGTATTATAGCTTTATCACTTCTTTTTGTTTTTTATTGTAGAAAAATTTACTTCATCTGTATTATTACGTTGCCTTGTTTGGCTAAAAAAGTATTATTATCGAACGAAAGGGTACAAGAAGATAACTTTGTTGACCGGGTGCTTTAAGGCTGTTAATCTTATCTTTAGAGGTTGTGATAATGATTATCCCTTCAAAGATATAATTAGTGATGTTAGTTCATTTTAAATAGGGATAGAAAAGTCAAAGTAATTCATAATCATATGAACGATATAGCAAATTAATGATCTTTTAACCAAATCCTCTTAGTTTAGATGACAATTTTTTGGTCCTAAATCAACCGCCCCCTTCCTTTGAAAGGGGTAAGTTGATTAAGGATGAAGTTTAGTTGTTTATATTTGTTCCGTGATGTATTGATGAATTTCAATTTCCATTGGCAAAAAAAAAAAAGAATTTCAATTTCTATTAAAAGAAATTAATTTCCTTCATTTTTTTAGTAAAAATCAACAAACTCTTATATTAAATTTTATCTTCATTTGTGTAAAAATGCTTTATAAATTTATTTAAATGGTTGCCAATCAACAACTTAGGATATATTTAGCAACTTCGTTTGGAGTTGATTTCACGTAAATCAAGATAAAACTCCTCCTACATGCTTATATTATATCGGATTGTGTAAAATCATTCCCCCACCAATTTTTCAAACGGACAGTTAATCATGTAGCTAGAGATAGCAACACCACACATTAATCAGCTAAGCATGCTCAGGATTATGTAGGCAAATTTTGGAAGGAAAAGGATAAAAATGAGAGGATTTTTCTTCTCGAAGAAACACGAATCTAAGTGCATGTATAGGCAGAAAAACAAAACTATTGGAATTCCAGTTTTTATCCAACTTCTAATCCCAAAACAAAATGACCGCTTCAAACAAATTTATACCCAAAATGAGATCAGCAACACACTTGCATAACAGTCTTGCTACGCTCAGAATTAAGATTGCAAAATCAACACCTCTTTGGAATTCATGTTTCTCAAATCACATACAGCTAAGATTGCACTATAAATTAAACAAAATTCTACTCAAAAAAGGAAGCGTCACAAATAAAAGCCCTCTCAACAAGGGACTAACTGTTTACTTGAAGCACTTGGCATCCAAGAGAGCCTCGCCCTCAAAAGGCTCGCAATCTTCAATCATTTGATTGACACGCTCCTTCTGAGCGTCATCTGAGATATCAACCTTCTTCCATTCATAGAGTTCCATGTCGTAGCATTCGTCAATAACGAATTGTGGTATTTCTTGCCCACGGAATAGCCACAAACCCTTCACCTTAAATGGTGGCTCAGATCCAATCACAAGCATTTTCCCAAATGCATATTTGCGAGCAAGATCCATCCTCTGAAGAAATCCACCAACCTTGTTCATAGTCACAAAGGAAACAGTATTCTCATCATTGTACTTGTAATCACAGAACCAGAG
>JANTPZ010090250.1:0-29027 GCA_025593235.1 Vachellia pachyceras | reverse complement strand
GACCCTGTTTGCTGGGATAAAGTCCCTGTCAATTGTCTCAGAAGATCATGGATTTCTTCTGAGCAGAGTGGTGGTTGGGCTCCAATCAAAGGCTCCTTGCCTTTGTCCATTTCTTCGTCTTTATTCTTCTTCTTTTTAGGGGGCATTTTGGTGCAAGGGTGTGATCACTCAGCTTCCCTGTAAAAACTCTCTGGTTAGAAAATCTGGGAGAGAATTGGAAGTGCCTTTGATAAATTCAATATCGAAATCAAAAACACTTAATATGGCTTGCCATCTGGCAAAAATTTGTTTAGAGCCAGAAGCTTAGACTGCGCTTCAGAATCCTTTTCTCTTCTCTTGTATCCCTTTACTCTCCTCTTCTCTTCTCTTGTATCACCTGGTTCCTACATCTTTGTAAGTGCGAGTTTTATAAATAAAGTTTCTATATTATCTACTTTTGCATCATGTCTTGCATCTTCTTCTTCCTTTCTCTGAAGGTCTGAGTCCTGTGCGGACTACTGCCGCTCTCAGGTCCTTTTCTTTTTCTTACCTTTGCATATCTATTTTCAGTATTTTGGTTTAAGCCGTCCGTCGGCCCTCTACTTTCCACAGCTCCCTTCTCCTTCCTGGTTCTTTAGACCCCTTCGGGGAGTCTCCTCGACCTTGGTATCAGAAACCAAGGTCGAGATAACACCATGTGCTCAATGGGACCATTTTTTAAATATTTTAAAATTTGGGACCATTTGCTAAATATCTTCATTATGTGGGACCAAACAATAAATTTCCCTTTATAAAACACAAAACAGCAGCCAATAATTTTCAGTTTAATTTTCTTTTCAATTTACCTAAAATCGCTTTCGCGGATTCCCTCCGCAGTTTTCACGTGGGTCTCCGATCTCATTGTCTTTTTGCTTGTACGTATCTCTACTTTTTTCCGATTACTCAAATAATTGCAAAAATTGAAATTTGAAATACCAAAATTTAAATGAGAATAAATTTCACCGATAAAAGATTGTTTAAGCCAATATAAATATCAGCAACTTGTCAGTCCAACTTTTAAGCCTCTTATTACTAGCCGATAAACTATCACCTCCACCAATGGCAGAAAACACCACCTCTTTGTTCCCAGAAAACCAAACAAAACATGTTGAGTTCGAAAACGATGAGGCTGCTTATGATGAAGCATTTGAACAGCTTAGCCCAGAATGTAAGGAACTGCTCCATTCTCTTCCAAGAGAGAAAGGTTGGATTAATCCATACATTTATCTCTACCAAGACATTTGGTATGGTCCAACTAGAGTCGAAGCCATTTGCTCTTTTCAAAAGCACTTCCAAGCACAAGATAGTGATATTATTATAGCTTCCTTACCAAAATCTGGCACTACCTGGTTGAAAGCCCTTACTTTTGCCATTGTAAATCGCAATCGTTTCTCTCCCTCACAAAATAACCATCCTCTGCTCATTTCAAATGCTCACGACCTTGTTCCTCAGCTAGGAATCAAACTTTATGAAAATAAACAGATTCCTAACAACCCCTCCAACTTGCCTCATCCAAGAATTTTTGGTACCCATGTTCAATTTCATTCGTTGCCTGATTCGATTAAGAAGTCAAAATGCAAGGTAATCTATATTTGTCGCAACCCGTTTGACAATTTTGTGTCTTATTGGTTTTTCTTCAACAAAATTCTGCCACCAACATTACCCAAATTATCACGTGAGGAAGCCTTTGAGAGATATTCCAAGGGGATTATCGAGTATGGTCCATTTTGGACGCATTTTTTGAGTTATTGGAGGGAAAGCAAAGAGACACCAAACAAGGTTCTGTTTCTAAGGTATGAGGATCTGAAAGGAAATACCAACGCCTACTTGAAAAAAGTTGCTGCGTTCTTGAATTGCCCGTTTGACTTGGAGGAGGAAGAAAATGGTGTTATTGAGAACATTATTGAGCTGTGTAGCTTTGAGAAGATGAAAGAATTGGAGGTAAACAAGATAGGAAAAGTTCTGCAGATTTTTGAGAACAAGAATTTCTTTAGAAAAGGTGAAGTGGGAGATTGGGTTAATCATTTTAGCCCTTGGATGGAAGAGAAATTGTCCAAAGTGATAGAAGAAAAGTTGGGTGGCTCTGGTTTGTCCTTTTGATATATAGTTATCTTCATCCATTTTAACTATTTAGGCGTTACAAAGCTTTTGATATATGGTTTTTCCAGTAGAATGTATGCATCATGTTTTCTTTCTTAAATTAGTTGAGTGGCAATCATTTTGAAGAATTGTTTGTTTTCCCCTTATTTATCATAAGATGAAGAAATTAATGGATTGTTTCTGCACTCTCATTCGTACGTACTTGATAGATATGCAATTTGAATAATTGGATAAATTGAAGCACAATATATAATATTTCTTGTACTATTTGATCATCAGATACTCATCCAGGTTGGCTTGGTTTAAAAAGTGAATAAAGAGATGCTACATAAATTCAAAAGGTTTTATTAAAGTGGTATTTCTTGACCCTTAATTTTTTATTAATTATTTTACCAAAGGTTAGTGAAGATGAATTAAGCATATGGAATGAAACTTTAAAATAATTCTATTGGAACTTTAAACATGCCTGTACGGTATACTTGAGGTTTTAAGAAATCATTTACAACTAACATGCCTCAGCAATAGTTTATTGGGTCAAATTTTATTTTTGAAAATTTATTTGTCTCAGATAAATTTTGTCAAACCAAATTGAGAAATAAAATCTCTATTTATTTGAAGAATTTAATTTTAGATTTTTTAGGATTTTATTATAATGAAAAAGGATCGAATGCGAAAAAGGAGAAGCGTAGGCCATTTCTTCCCTACACATGCCACACATGCTCCAGCCTCTAAAATCTCCGCTCCCTCTCATTTCCTCTTCTTCTGCATCCAAAACAAAGCAGAGAGAGCGAGTGGGGGAGCAGAGTGCGACGCCGTGATTCTCGCAGGAGGAAGACGTCGTTGGCTCTTGTAAGCCTCTTGAACCTTTCTCTGCCAATAGATTCTTCCATCCCTGTCATTTTGGGTTTTGGGTTGAGCCGCCGATTAAATTAAGCTATAAGCAGTGGCTTTTCCTGTATCGATTTAAGCTTGCATGCAAATTTTTCCTCAGATTTATGGCACTGAGAATGCGAGGGTACGGTTCATTTGAACAGTACTCTCCCCATGTTGATTTATGACCGAGAGAGAAGGGATTTTTCAGATTAATGTTGCATGTGGATGGTTAGCCTTGGTTTAGGATTTTCGAAAGGACCCTTCTTGTACGGTGGCCTTGTGTTCGATCTCTTCATAGAATCATGAGTAACTGATTAGAATGCTCATGCAAATTAAATTCACTCAACTCATTAGATCTAGATCATTCAGATTTTGTTTTGAATTATCAAATCTAATTTTTTAAACTACCAATTTTTTATAAGAAATTATTATTTGAATATATAATAGTTAAGAAATTAATTTTATTTTAGAATCTATACCTATTAAAATGAATTTTTCATAAAAATAAAAAAAATTAGATTTGAACAAATTTGATATGGACAGTTCAAATCTAATGAGTTGAGAAAGCTTATTAGTAATGATCAACACTTGAATCACTTTGGGATCACCGATGATCTGATTTTGAATTAAGGGAGATTATAAACGTAACCACACCAAACAACCCAACTACACAGGGCAGTTCTCATAAGCCTACTATAATCACATCTGAGGCTCAACCCTAGACCAGTAGATATTTTCTCATATACCATTGTATGGCCAGGCCTAAAGCTTAGACCAGTAGATATTTTCCCATATATCATTGGACCGCTAGCTCCAATGAAGATTCCAGAATTGCTTTTCCTTTTCTATATATTCACTCTATTGTGCTGTTCACACATTTTTGAAATGAATGCAAAGACGGTTCGGCAGCTGTCTCTTTCTTCCTTGTGTTGTCTCTTCTCTTCCATTACCTCTCTCTATTATCAAGAAACAGCTATCAAATAGTCAAGGGGACAAGGGTTATAAGGCTACGTGAATGTGTATTATGTGGCTGAATATCAGGGTTATATCTTTTTTGCTAGTGAACCAACCGCTTCCAATGGCTGAAACCGCCACGCCTTCCATCACAGAAAACCATCCAAATGTTGACTTCGAAAACGATGAAGAATGTGAAAAACTCAGCCAAGAATGCAAGGAACTAGTTCTTTCTCTTCATAGAGAGAAGGGTGGGATTGATCCATACCTTTATTTGTACAAAGACACTTGGCTTCCAGCACCTCAAATCCAAGCCATACGCTCATTTCAAAAGCACTTCCAAGCAACAGATGATGATATTGTTATCGCTACCTTACCAAAATCTGGCACCACATGGTTGAAAGCCCTCACCTTTGCCATTGTAAATCGTAAGGTATTCTCTCCTTCACAAAATCACCATCCTTTACTTGTTTCCATTGCCCATGAGCTTGTTGAATCCTTTGAGTTCGTTTATTATGCAAATAACCAAATTCCTGATCTCTCCGATTTGCCGAAACCACGAATTTTTAGTACCCATGTTCCATTTCATTTACTGGCCGACTCATCAATTGTGAAATCCAAATGCAAGATAATCTATATATGTCGTAACCCATTTGATAATTTTGTGTCACTGTGGAGTTTCGCCAATAAAATCAAAGCACCATCTTTACCAAAATTATCACGTGAGGAAGCACTTGAGATTTATTCGAAGGGGATCATCAAGTTTGGCCCATTTTGGACAAATATGTTGGGTTATTGGAGGGAGAGTAAACGGTCACCAAACAAGATTTTGTTTTTAAGGTATGAGGATTTGAAAGGTGATACCAAATTGTACGTGAAAAGAGTGGCTGAGTTCCTGGAATGCCCATTCACTTCAGAGGAGGAAAGGGATGGTGTTATTGATAACATAATTGAGCTGTGCAGCTTCCAGAAGATGAAGGGCTTGGAAGTGAACCAGACTGGAAAATTAGGGCAGAGGATTGAAAACAATGCATTCTTTAGGAAAGGTGAAGTGGGTGATTGGGTTAATCATTTTAACCCTTCAATGGCTGAGAAATTGTCCAAAGTAATGAAAGAGAAGTTGGGTGATTCTGGTCTATCCTTTTAGTATCCGTCAAATTTTCACTTTTTCAGATAATAGGCATCTACTTTACTTTTATTTCATATTCAGCTTTTAATTCATGGTCCTGTAAGAATGAAATAAAAGACACTCTTCTTGTTCAACTTGAATTCTTAATCTCCAACTGGCCTGCCAACGAGGAAATGTACGAATTCACCCTTGTATATGTACATGTTGAATATTGAATGAAGATGATGCATCAAATTCATTTTCAATTTAATTTGTTCTTGTAAGTTTTCAATTACTCTATTCAACCAATTAAGCTATGAATTTGTATGAAATGTGTGCCATAATGTTCTTTGTAGCAGTGATGAGAACATGCAACTATTAGGTTTAATTATGAATGGCTTGCTGTAATATACACTGTCTTTATATGAATTTGTTTCCATTTAATATGTGAAATGCATAAGAATTTTGAATAGGTTTCATTATTTGCAACTTGTTAAAATATATTATAATCTTTTTAAAAAAATTCCAAATTATTATATTACATATTCAAATATTATACTTTCCTTCTCATGAAACCTCTAGACACTTCTTATGAGTGGATGTTTTAAAGAAAGTCTCTCCAATCAATTGTTGAGTTTGATGAGATTGAGGTTGTTCATGATGAATCATATGAAAAACTTGGCCAAGAATGTGAGGAACTTCTTCATTCTCTTCATAGAGAGAGGTTCGACAAAGCCGTACATCTATCTCTAGAATCTAAGCCATACGCACCTTTTAAAAGCACTTCCAAGTGAAAAAAATTGATGTTATTATAACTTTATGATACTGGGGTGTTGGAATAGATCCACTAGAAAACTAGCAAGAGAATTCGATAAATGATCAAAAGATAGAATTTAAGAGACTACGTTTCTTACAATTCTAACCATAAATATGTTAGAAAAGGATTTGACCAAAAGGGGGGTGAATTGGTCTAATATAAAAAATCAGGCACTTTTAAAAATCACAGAAATTAAAAAGACAAAGTCACCGAGAGAAGAAGAAATATGAACACAGAGATTTATCCTGGTTCAGTTTCCTTGACCTACGTCCAATCCTCAGAGCTCTCCTGAGATTTCCAAATTCACTATCAACAACAAAATGAGGCTACACAAGCCTTTACAAATTGGGAATCCACTCCCCCTTACTCTTCTCACTAAAACAGAGTCACTCACTCTCTGTTTTTATCTCACTTTCACCCTAGTTTACTCAAGGTCCTGTTCTTGAGTTTCTCACAAGTTTACAAAGTATTTTTGCCTCAGATATTTCTCTTAAAAGAGTAGATGGCTAATCATGAAGTTCAGAAGGAATTTACAGAGAAAGTAGTAAATACAGCTTCGAATGCTCAGGATGTTCGTTGTTATCTTCTCTGTATTGAATGCTTGTCCTTTTATAGTTGAGAGGCTCTTAAATTTCTGTTAGACTCCATTTAATAGCAGTTACTCTTAGCAACGACCATTTGGCTTCTTCATCAATGGTATTAAATGCTACTGAGTCAGGCGTAGTTGAAGGTTGCAGAAGAACGTTAAAGTCCCCAAGCCTCAGACTATGCCTATGTTTCTTTCCTCAATTAATGTTTCAAGCTTCTTCATTTATGAGAGCAATTAGAATTCAAAAATTTTGTTACACAAATAAGGAAAGTAGGTGTATAGCGTGGGTGAGTGTGTCAGAGTCAAAGCTGTTAGAGAGACAGTGCTCGAGCATAAGATATCAATGCTCGAGTGTTGTTTAGAGTATTTCAAAGAAAAAATTCAATGCTTTAACACAATACTCGAGTATTATCTGAAGTATTTGAAAAAGAATCAAATATTCGAGTAAAAAATTTCAGTGCTTGAGTACTAACAATGCTCCCTAGGAATACTCGAGTAATCTGAGCAGGTGTTGGGAAAATATAAGTTTTGCCAAAGCTTATTACTTGAGTGCTGAATCATTGTGCTTGAGTACTAGTAATGCTGTAAGTGAATGTTGGAGCATTGTAATAGAGTATTGGTGAATAGTGAAAAATTTTCGGCCCGATACTCGAGCATTAAAAGTTTGTGCTCGAGTATTCACAATGCTTGTAGTTAATGCTTTCAGTGTTGGCTTCCAGTGATGAGGGTTAAATCTCAACACATGAGTGCTTTTAAAGCTGTGCTCGAGTGTTGTCTCTACTGGAACCTTTTGCTTGAAGCATTACCTAACAGCACTGATAAAAGACCCGTTACTTGAGTATTGCATTTGCAGTGCTTGAGCATTGGCTATGCTGTCAGCCAATGCTTGAAGTGTTGTTTGATAATGTTGAGAAAAACTGTCAACACTCGAGCACTGAAACTTAGTGCTCAAGCATTAGCACTACTTTCAGCCAATGCTTTAAGTGTTAACTTGAAGTGCTTTTAGAGACCTCAATGCTCGAGTACTGTAAACCTAGTGCTCGAGCATTGGCTCTGTTCTCAGCCAATACTTGCAGTACTTCATAGCAGCATTGTTTGTAAGCTCTGTTATAGCCTGATGCTCAAGTACTGACTTGCAATACTCAAGCATTGGCATTACTCTATGCCAATGCTTGAAGTGTTAACTCAGAGTATAGCTTAAAAACTCATTTTTGAAACACAGTGCTCGAGTACAACATTCCAATACTCGAGTATTGACAACACCTCATGTCAATACTTGGAGTATTACCTGGAAGCACTAAATTTTCTTAAGTTTAAAACATGCAGTGCAGGAGCATTGAATTTCAATGCTCGAATACTGTCAATACTTTGACAAAAACACTCGAGTATTTTCAAGAAGTACTGAATCAATACTTTAAACCTTGAGATTCAAAAATCATTCTGCAATCTCTCAGCATAATTTTGTTATCATCAAAACAAGATATCAACAAAATATACCACAAGGGTGATCAACCTTTGATATCGTTAGAGTATTCGCATAAGAATACAAGCATGCAAGTAAAGCTCACATAGAAGAAATAAAATTCTTAATTCTTAACATTCAAATATGAATTTTTTATACAAAAAACACAACCTATATATAGGCAACTATAGAATACTGTAGAACTAAAAACCTGGGTCTTTAATATTATAGATACTTGGCTTCTAGCAATGCGATCACCATTTTTGGGCTCCTGCTCGATATAGATGGGCTCTAAGGCAATTCACAACCTCCTTCGTAACCTTTGTCCTCAGCATAAAAAATGCTTTGTAAAAGGTCTTTTAAAACATTGGACCTCCATCTTTGAGTTGAAGCACCCTGTTGTACGCCTTGTTCTTCGTTTGATGTTGAAAAAAAGTGGTCAAACGGTATTACTTGGTTTAAAACCTTTGGTGGAAAGGATTGTTTGAGTTCTTGAATTGCCCATTTAACTTGGAGGATGAAGGTAATGGTGTTATTGAAGACATTATTGGGTGAATGCAAGCTGGGTTGAAGAGAGATTCTCCAAAGTGAAACAAGAAATTGGGGTGCATATGGTTTACATTTTTTTTGATAATGCCTCTCTTCAACTATTTAAAAAATATAAGCCTCGAATAATATCTTCCTGCAAAGAATATGCACCAAGTTTTCTTTCTTAAACCTCTTATGCTATGAAAATTTGGATGAGATGATTCTTACACAAAATTGATGACTAGATTGTCTGTCCCATTTGCAATATGCACGGCAAAAGTTTGAAGTTTTCTTCACTCTTTATAACTTATGAATGACATAGCTTTAATTTCTACACAAGCACTTATGTCAAGCTGATCCAAACCCATGCAAACTGGCATCTGGTTTCACTTTGGAAAACATGATTTCAGTGGTTTTCCAACCCAAAATCAAATATGCTCTTGGTTACTGAGCAATATTCTTTTTCTCACCAGTATGCATTGTTAGATACAATTAGTTTTGATGATGTCAAATAAGAGTAAAATGTTTTTACAATGCAAAAAGTTTTCACAATATATATTTATCATGCATAATGATTTTACAATGCATATGGTTAATCAATATTTCTGCATCCTGTTAATTGGAGGATGATTTGTTAAATAACTCATTTTGAATGTTAAAATGTTTTAAATAGATGTTTTATCATTATATATTGGTTAACCATTCATCTTAGCTTCATTTGGATGCTTAAAACTGATTCTGGAAGTTAATGCTCAAGTATAATGTGTTTTCGGAGCTTCCAGTGAGTCTTTGAAGTCAACACTCAAGCATTGGGCACATAATACTTGAGCGTTGACATCTGGGGAGTCAATACTCAATCACTGGACCATTAATACTCGATCATTGACCTCTGGGACTCAATACTCGAGCACTGGATCTCTAGTGCTCGAGCATTGGGTCCTCTGTTTTCTGACAACCTGCTATATGTCTGGTATTTTGATCATATCTCCTTAAGTACAACTCCGATTGATGTGAAACAAATTTCATATGAAACTAGACTCAACATGAGTTTCATAGACACCAAGAACAGCATCAAAGGACTTCAAATAAAGGAGATATAAATTTCTGAACTTGGTGGTCAAAACTGAACGCATTAGTTTTGACCTTTTCTTATTGAATCTATCATAACTTTCTTTATATACATTATTTGGGGCTGATTTTTGTTTCATAGGAAAGTATACTTGCAGGGCTTTCCATTGATATATTATATGCAAGGTTTGGAGTTGATATGAGAGAGTTATGGTCATTGCAAGTTGAGCTGCAAGCTGTGCTCGAGCACTGGACTCTAATGCTCGAGCATCGGGTTTCAGAATCAGGTTTTCTCCACAAAACATGCCAATGCTCGAGCATTGCCACCTAGTGCTCGAGCACTGAGCTCAAAAATCAATTTTCCATGCAGTACTTTCACTCAATGCTCCAGCATACGCATCAAGCACTGCCAGCACTCGAGCATCGACACTTAATGCTCGAGCATCGTGCTTCTGGGACTCAATGCTTTCACAGAATACTCCAAGCACTGGCTAAAAGCACAACCAATGCTCGAACACTAGAAACACAGTACTCAAGTATTGTGTCTCTTCTTCGTGTTGTTAAGAAATGCTCCAGCAAAGGCATCCAGTAGAACCAATACTCGAGCACAGATTCTCAGTACTCAAGTGTTAAAGTTTTTCATACAACACTGGGAGCAAACACTGCAAGTATTAACTGGAAGTACTGTATATGCTCGAGCACTAGCATCAAATACTTGAGCATCGGCCTCAAAATTTTTACTGTTCATCAATACTTCTTGAGAATGCTCCAACACTGATTGCCAGCACTCCTAATACTTGAGCACTCCAATTTTATCATTATAGTATTGAACTCCTTTTTACTCTTCTTCACAATACTTGCATAAAATGCTCGAGCAATCTCAAGAAACATTATCAGTACTCAAGCACTATAATTTAACACTCAAGTATTAAGTTATTTTTCAAACACTTTCATCTGACACTCGAGTATTGTGTCATAGCATTGAGTTTTTCTTTGAAATATTCTAAGCAACACTCAAGCATTGAAGCCTTATGCTCGAGCACTGTTTCTCTCACCACTTTTCTCTGACACACTTTACCTACGCTACATACCTACTTTCCTTATTTGTGTAATAGCTTTTTGAATATCAACTACTCTCATAAATGCTTCATGCTTAGACGTATTAACAGGGAATAGGAATCCTCTAAATACCTTTTCAGCATGACTCTCAATGGACAAACTCACAGACAACGTCTCTCTCTTTGTGTTAGAGCCATTTAACGCAGAACATTATACAACCTTGTCAGACACTAAAGCAGAAGTATAACAGAAGCAAATCAGTTTCTAACGGATTAATCCTCTTCAACAAATACTTGCTTCTTGTCAGGACTCCAACGGCTATTCTTTCTCTTTCAACAAACAAATCTGTTAGAGCAGACCAAGTTTGAAAACACAGCACAAGAGCCAAAGCCAAACAGAAAATACAACGCTCCCCTCCAATGGATATAATTTGCTAACATCTATAAATATGAGGAATCAACAAATAGAGAATGGAGACGAAGTATATGGAGTCACCAAACTCAAAATAGAGAGTGTGGATTTGAGGAAATCCTAGAACATTAGGACTCTAATATTATACTTCCCCGAGAGCTTCAATGTTTATCTATCCACTCTTTGAGAGAGTATATCAGTTCATCCAAATTTATTGTATTTCTGTGAGAAACTCAAGATTGGGATCTTGAGATTGCTGGGCTGAGTTTGAATTGAGAAAGCAGAGCATGTTGGTCTCTCTTATAGTGTAAATTGTGAGGGGGAGTGTGATTCCCTTTGTAAAGGCTTGAGAAGCCTAATGTTATTGTTGTTAGTGGATTGGAAAATCTCAAATGAGCTCTGAGGACTGGATGTAGGTCGGAAGGACCGAACCAGGATAAATCACCGTGTTTATCTTCTCTGCTCTACTTCTTCTTTTAATGACTTTATTTTATTTACTCTTTAATTCAACGAAAATTTTTATAACACCCAATTCACCCTCTCTTGGGTGACAGCCATCCTAACATGCACAACGTAGTTTCAAGACGACCTTTCTCCATAAGATAATCATTAAACGTGGACTCTGCATCTCTTATAGTTTTCATAGGTCAAGTAGTTGATCACTCTAATGGCCTTGATGACCTCCTTAACTTCCCAATCTGTATCGTATCAGCATCTTTCCAAGCAAGGGGAATTGATAGGCTTACCACCAATCTGTGGCAAGAATGGAAAAGTGATGGACCAAGTCTAACATATCTAGTAAGCTAGAAAATTTGGTACTTTCTTGTGCTCTTGAACAGCAACACCTCCCTCTACAATTATTCAATTTGTGCCAACTTTGAGGAAGGCGACTGCTTTGGGTATAAATTTTCAGCCTTGATTCTTTCCCTAAGCCCATAAGCGGGGTTTTGGCACTAATGTATGCTTGAGTCAGAATTTCAAAAGGCTTGAGACGGCTTGTATAACCATTTTGCTTCATTCTAAAATGCCACTTCTTTGTATTATGTATATCTCCAAGCTTTGCGTACTGTTCCATGACGTATAAAAAAGTGCTGAACATCGGTCTCACTCTCATTCGCCCCCACAAATCTTCAATTATCTTACATAAAATTGAATCTACTTTCCCTACATCCCCAAATCAGAGGTTCGATCTATAAACTTCTTTCCCTCAGATATCTTGTTTTTCTGAACATAAACATTTAAAATATCAACATAAATTTTGGATAGGAGTTTCTTCCACTTTTCTATCATCATTTCAAAAACTGCTTCAGCCTCTTCAACTTTGTCCAACTTGCAGAAAGGCACTCATTCATAGTGGGGTCCTATTTACAAACAGTCCAAATTCTACTCACATCAACCATTCCAAGCGAAGCATAGAGGGAAAGTAACCCACTCCTTCCGCCAATTATGTTTTTAAGGTTTCCTCTTTCGATTTCAGTTAGAATAACTAGAGCTTTATCTTTCAGCCCTTTAGATATAAAGTGACCCTCAATGATTGTTAGGACATGAATATCAAGTTGTAGACCTTGAGACTTCACAGCCTCAATCATTTGATCCATCCCCGCTATGCCCTTCAACTCACTGTTTAGAGCTATGAGGATCCTGTATGTAAGACGAGATGGCTTCAAATTTTCTTCCTCCATTAATGATAAGATGTCAGCTACTTTACTTCCATCAAATCTTTTATATTGCAATCATATGTAGTGATTGGCAAACCTAGGCTCCTCATTTTTAGAAAAACTGCCTATGCTTTCTTTCTATTGACAGAATGGGCACAGTTAGCTAAAAGAGTTATGTGCAGTAAAATACCTCCTAAAGCGTCTGGAACTTTATTCATGTACTTCTCAACTGCATCAAGTCCTTGAACTTTGGCAATCAAATCAATACAAGAAGCATAATCACGTTCCCTAAGCTCAAAATGCTTCAAAGTGTCCAACAACTCTGACAATTGCAAAACCATATAGCACCAGAAGCAAGTCTAAGCACATGTCCTACGCTGAAGAGATATGACAGAAGCAGGGTAAAAAATCTTGAAAGAAGCACTTACATATCAATTGTCAAGACTAAAAACTCCTGCAAGAATTAGAGGTTAACACAGACTGCGTCACATTCAAAAATAGCACAGAACATTCTAGAATGAATCCTATCTGTCAAATTCCCTTTTCCCATTCTTCAATTCACATGACTTCATGACTCAATCTATACAAAATTAAATAAACGGATAGGAACAAAATCAATAGTTCTCATCATGCATCCAATGAGTGACAAGTAGGCACTGCCTAGAAAAAAATTGCAAACCAAATGGGTCACTATTCATGAATATGCATGGAGTTTCCATATACATTGTGCTATCACATTAGTTACGGTTACAGCTAAGAAAATTTCTATTCTAGCTATTTGTACATTTTCCTTCTGATTCTTTTGGTGATTGACTATTTGGGCTATTAAGATGGATGATTATTCATGTATATGCATGGCCTTCAATTATGAGAATTTCCCTTGGTTTAGTTCAATTATTTTATTTTTATTTATTCTTTTTAGCAGCTGGTTATTTAACTTGGCCACTGAGTTTTAGATTACTAGGTTGCTAAGTTTTGACAAAACCCATGCTTAATATATGCTCAACCAAGAATAAATAATCAGCTGAGTAATTACAACTACCTACTCAGTTGCCTGATGATGCAATCAAAACCTTGCCAATATGCATTACCAATGTCAATTTTTAAATCCTTTGGCAGACTTCACAAAGATTACGTTTTGCAATGTAAGCTGCTCTATCATTAAATTCATCCAGGAAACCATCAAACTTATAATAATTACTTCAAAATGATATTCCTTATATATACAGTGGAGTATCTTAATCCCTAACCTTCCAACCTTTATTTGACCTAGAGTATTCCACTGCTAAGCATCACATTCACTTGCATATGTATTACTAGCTATATAAAATTTAGAGGTGACCAGCACGGACTATGAGAAATCTCACTCTATAAGCATTTGATTTGTGAACGTATGCTATTCGTTAAAATGTCAAATAACACAATATACCATTTTTTTTCTCAAGGTTATGCCATAAAAATATATTCTGCATTGTTAACATATAATGAAAGCATATGGACCTTACTTATAGATTACGTGGAGCGACTAAACATTATAAATAGTGCATACATAATTTTTTTATATATGCCAAATAGCAGTTACAACATAAGCCAACGTCCTTCATAACAACAACAAGGCTTCATTGCTTAACAAGAGGCATAGGGTTAGCTGAGCTATCTGAAGCCAAAATAAATTTCCGATGAATAATGTCCCATTTATATAATCATCTAAATTTAAGCAAATAATCTAAATCATTCAACTTTGATAAATATGGTAACAATAAATCTCTATTTTTACTGAGTATAAACAAGTCACATTTGAAACTACGTATCAAAACTATTCGTTTGCCAAAATCAAAAATAATATTCAAGACTCAATTTTCATAGGATTTAATAGAACAGAATAACAAACGTGGATACAATCCATGAGGGTAAATAACCAACGAAGCTCAAGGCCACGAAAACAGGTGTGAACACATAGTTATGAGAGTAAGTAACCAACAAGCACGGCTCGAGGCCACGAATAACAGGCGTAGGGATAACCCCACGAATACCAGGTGTGAGTCAAATGCCCACGAATATCAAGCAAGCTAGAGAATTAACCATGGTGCACCAAAGACTAACAATACTACTGTTAGTAACATCGTTCTGCATTCAGTCCTTTCAAAACATTTTCAAGCATGCATGGGATCAACTTTTCCAAACCATCTTCAATAGTAAAACTACTTTACAATACTTTATGACACGGATCACAACATGAAAGTGAATAAGTAGTGTCTCAAAACATTTTCAAGCATTTGAATATCAAATTTATATCATTTCTTTTCACTATCTCCGTGCATGAAATCACAGTAACTATTAAATACTTCATGATATAATGCTCAGGGTGCCAAAGTTTTTATTTCAACGTTTTGCAATAAAAACTATATCAAATTTTCCTTTCAATTGCATGAATGAATATCCGGTATAAATAAAAATTGGGAAATTATAAATCACCTTAAATAAAATTCATAAATCTTACTCTTTCAATAAAGAGATTATATAATTTCAATAAACTTTCATAAATAAGGCAATACTCATAATGTGACAATTAAATTACAAATGTGAATTATAGTAAAACATGCTTTATAATGGGACGTTATTCACTCACCTATCATGCTCTCAATATATAACTCATTTCTTTCCTTCAGTTTCCAATTCTTCTTCTTCTTTTCCTCACAATAATATATATAATATGCTCAATTACATCACTGTGCTTCTAAATTTATAGTAATCTTCGAAAACATAACTCATTCCATAAAACTACAAATATAATGATTTAAGTGTCTATTTAAAGCTTTCTATATCCTCTTTCCAAGAAAATTACCACTCAAAATTTATTTTCAACCCAAATTCCAAAATCAATGCTCCAAAGTTCTGTTTGTTTGCCAATTTTCCAGATTTTCACATTTCACAAACCAAACTTTGGTAGCCCATAACTAACAATCACTTATCCAAATATTGCATTTTATACATGAGTACAATTTGCTTGCCAAATTTCATGGCCAACCAAGATAATTTGGCTAATTAAAAGGTTACCCAAAGGCAACTATTCAACCACAAGTTCCAGCACCTTTTTTTTACCTCAATGAACAATCTTTCTAACCCACCATAAATTCCATACTTTATCATTAATTTCATAATGGGATAAAAATAAATTCCAGAAATCAAAAGGGCTCCATCAGATTAATAGACGCACCCATGCACAACACGCACACAAATATATAAATGCTTTCATTTCTGAGTTCATGATAAAAGTTCCAAATAGATTCATTCCCTTTTTTTTACACCAATAAGAAAGCCAATATGCATACACATATTCAGCCACAATTTATCCTCATCTCCTCAAAAATCTCATAACCAGTAGCAACTTTTTTTTTAAAATAAAGTCCTTTTTTTCGGTTCTGAATATAGAACCCACTCCCAACACCTGCATTCCGCCATCTCCTACACTTTGAACCACAAAGCCTCCTTTGTTTGAGCAAGAATTAAAGAGAAGAAAAACACTGTTCATGTGAACAGTATGTGAATAGTTGCCACGAATTTAGGCTTTAACAAAAATTAAATAACTCACTTGTGTTGCTTGATTACACTCCCAAGAGCTTCAATCTTACTACTTATGTAATTTAATCAACAAAAAACACCAAGTTACCACTAATTCCTCAACTTTAAGATCTCCTCAAGAACCGAAAATCATAGAGATTGAAGAAACTGAGGGTAGAGGAGTGTTGAGGGGACTCAACTGAACCCGAATCTTTGTTTGTACTAGCGAAAAATGCACTCCTCTGGTAGGAAATGACACCATTGACTGATGCTTCCTCTCTCCCATCGCATTGGTGCTTCTTCTAGAAAATGAAGAACATTGTATAATATGCTGTTGTCCGGTTATTAAAGGTGAGGGAGGGGAAATGACACCTTTGTCCTCCCATACTTTTTCCTTTTTATACTGGTCCTTCTCTCTCTATTCTTTTTTTTTTCCAAATTGACCCCTTTTTCTTTTCCTGATTGTTACACATGGTTGTCAAGGTCATTAGTTAGACCATAAAATCATATAATCCCACCTATCAAAACTACCTCAGCAGGTGGACAGCCATTTTAAGCCTAGAAGTTTGTGTACGCTCATATATACTGTTTCTTATTAGGTGCTGTGGTTGAAATCAATATATGTGAATTTCTATCCAAAATCATTAAAATTGACTGAGATATTGTTAATAGAATGTATTCCTTTCTTTCTTTCTTTTTTTTGTTAAGTAAAAATAGATTTTTTTTATTACATTAACAATGACATACACCACAGGAGCATAATTCAAGGCCCCTACAAGGGATTATTGCCAAAACAAACAAAAATTTGACTTTATCTGATGTCAATTTTTGCTAAACAGTCAGCCATAACTAGAATATCTTAATAACTATGTCTAACTCACACCTGTCAATCCATGTTTATATGGAATCTTATATTTGAAACTATGTCTTGAAATGCCTGTTTACTCTCACATCCCTTAACGCAAAATTTGATTACTTCAACAAAGTTAAAGCATTATTTACATTCCAGCACTAGTGATAGGTTACATTTGAGTCTGTTATGTCCTAACACTAGTGGTTGTTCATACATGATTTTGTTATGGTTTCAGCACTAGTGGTGGTCACTACTAATTCTGTGAATATTTGTCTAGAGCATACTCGGTGTGTACAGATGTCATAATTTTATTGTACCAGTACCATTTACATTGTTAATAAAAGGCTATGTAATGGGATACAATTCTCATCCCATTGAGCGTATTCTATCTGGTTCATTTCTTTATTGGTCTTTCTCTTTCTGTTCATTTCTCTTCTTGGTATCAGAGCCACTCGACACGTGTCATGGCCTCGTCATCGGAAAAATCATATGCATATGCTCTACAGCTGTCTCATGTCACAGTGATACTGAACACAACCACTACTCATCCAAACACCTCTTATGTACCCATCGCTCCCATGGCTACCTTCTCTGCTCCTTCCACCATATTTGTGCCTCTCCTGAACTCGTTGAGTCAAGTTTCTCCTGTGAAGTTCGATGGGATCAATTTCATCCTTTGGGAATCACTACTACTGCCGATTATACGAAGACACCATGTTGATGGACACACTTTCAGCACATAAGCAGTACCACCAGAGTTCACTCTTGACTCAGAAGCCAACGTCATGCTGAATCCTGAGTTCAATGATTGGTTGGTTACCGACCAAATCCTTCTCACGTGGCTCTACGGTACAATGACTGTGGAAATTGCATCTCAGCTTACGCAATGCAAGACATCAAACTGGACAGCCGTGAAGAACCTAGCTGGAGTGAACACTAAAGCTCGTGTGTAGTTACTAAAATTTGAGTTCCAGTGGCTGAAGAAAGGTTCAATGAAGATGGATGACTATTTGACAAAGATGAAGACTCTCGCTGATAAGTTGTCTTTAGTAGGGAGTCTGGTGTCATCTGAGGATTTAGCATCACATGTATTATCTGGTCTTGATACTTAATATAATCAATTAGTAGTTCACTTATCTGACAAAGAAGACATGAGTTGGGCTAAACTACACCTGAAACTCATTACTTTTGAGGCTCGCTTGGAGCAACTCAATGCCACTGCCTCAATCATGAATGCTTTTGCTAATGTGGCTCTCAATACTGGTAAACACAAAGGAACTCATGGTTCCTGAAAGGCACATAACATCAAGTATAGATCTCATGGATGAGGAGCCTTTAAGCCCTGGGTTCCAGACACTAAAGATGATCCACAAGAAAGGCCTTAGTGTCAACTTTGCAAAAAATATGGGCATGAGTTGTGCCCCTACTATAAGAGGTACGATAAGGACTATGATGGTCCTTCATCTAAGAAGGTCAGTGGCTCCCATGGGTTTTCCTTTGCTTCTGTACTCACTACTACAAGTGAAATAGTAAATGACCTAGATTGGTATCTGGATAGTGGAGCCACTCATCATGTTGATTCATCCTCTACCTATGTTGAATCCAACAACAATGATCCAGGTAATCATCGTATTTTAGTTGGGGATGGTCATCCATTAAACATTGAGAAAACTAGGAATTCTATATTACCATGTGCTGATTCAAAGGTACTTGAAATGAGGAATGTTCTGGTTGTTCCCGAAATGACTAAAAACCTATTAAGCATAAAGAAACTGACTGATGACTACTCTGTATATGTTTCTGTTTACTCACATAGATATTTTAGGAAGGATCTTCACACTGACCAAGTTTTAGCACAAGGAGTTTCAAGTGATGGCATAGACAAGTTGGAAGAGTCTGCTCAGCCCTGCCCGTATACTTTTTATTCTGTTAGGAGTCAAGAAATGTCTAAGAGTCAATGTTCAGTTTTGGTTTTCATCAACGAGTCATGGCATAGGAAACTAGGTCATTCCCATGGTAGGATTTTAAGTTAAGTACTCTCTGATTGTAAAATCTCACGTGATATTAATAAAGGTGATTTTGATTTCTGTGAGTTCTATCAACTTGGCAATGCTTATCGATTACCATTTAATTCATCAACCTCTATAGCTAAGGCACCTCTAGCTTTGGTCTATACTGATCTGTGGGTCCAACACCTCTATTTTCATTTAGTGGACACAAGTACTACATAAGTTTTTCAGGATGATTATAGCATATACTTAGATTTATCCATTAAAAACTAAAGATGAGGTCTTCACTGTCTTCAAATATTTTAAGACTATGGAGGAAAACCAATTTGATAAATGCATAAAGGTTCTTCAAAGCGATTGGGGAGGTGAATTTAGAAAGTTTCAACCCATGTTAGATGCCAGTGGCATCATTTTTTGCCACTCTTGTCCATATACCTCAGCATAGAATGGTAGAGTAGAGATAAAACATAGACACATAGTGGAGACTAGTCTTATATTGCTTGCTCAAGCCAAAATGCCATTGACCTATTGGTGGGAAGCTTTTTCTATTGCTATATTTTTAATAAATAGATTGCCTACTCCATTTTTAAAGGGTGCTTCTCCATTTCAGCTATTGTATCATAATAAACCTGATTATTCCTATTTCAAGGTGCTTGGGTGTGCTTGCTATCCGTGCTTGAGACCTTTTCACACATAAAAATTTCAGTTCCACAGTGCCAAATGTGTATTCATGGGGTATAGTGGTGCTCATAAAGGGTACAAATGTCTTGCTTCAAATGGAAAAATGTATATTTCAAGGCATGTAGTATTTGATGAAACAACTTTTCCATTCGCTAATGATTTTGTTGATTCTGAACAGCTTCCTTATTTGAGGATATTAATGCTACTAATCCTCCTCTGTTGGTACAGACTCCTATTTCAGCTTCACATTGTGGATATGGTGAAAGCCCTTATGACTTACTATCTAAAAATGTTTCTGTGATGTATGTATCTGGTGCTAGCAGTTCCTCTAGAAGAACTCATCAATATGGAAATAACGAGTTTCTCTGGAAATATTCTTGTGACTCATGATCTCAGCTGCCATAAGATATCAGCTAGTTTCTATTAATCTAAGAGTTTTTGAGACATAACTGTTTACTCTCATAACTGGAAGCAGCATAAATCGTTCAGGTGTTCCTCCTGCCACTACTCCTATGCAGGAGCATACTGATAATGCAACTGCAGTTGGTGGCTGTCCAGGAGCATAAAATGTGCATCCTATGCAGACCAGGAGCAAGAAAGATATCTTCAAGAAGCAGACACCATTTGTTGGAAATGCCACCCTTCACCTTATGGAACCCACTTCTATAACCGAAGCTCTTGCACATCCGTTGTGGAAGAAAGCAATGCAAAATGAATGTGAGGCACTCATCAAAAATCATACAAGGCAGCTTGTTCTATACACTGGACATAAGGGTGTCGTGGAATTCAATGGGTGTTCAAAACTAAATACAAGGCGAATGGCACCTTGGACAAGCATAAGGCAAGGTTAGTTGCCAAAGGGTTTCAACAAATAGCTGGGGTCAATTTCAACGAAACTTTCAGTCCAGTTGTGAGGTCTACTACTATCAAGGTTGTGTTGTCACTTACTGCATTTTTTGGCTGGAATGTAAGACAACTTGACATCAACAATGCATTTCTAAATGGTTTTTTGGCTGAGACAATTTTCATGGAACAATCGCAAGGGTTTGTGGACAGGATATATCCTAATCATGTGTGTAAGTTGTCAAAAGCTATTTATGGACTAAGACAAGCACCTAAGTCCTGGTATGATAGATTGAGAGATACTTTGATCACTTGGAGATTCTTTAACTCCAAGAGTAATTCCTCTCTGTTTATTTATAGCGACCAAGTTCAAATCATGATTATTCTAGTTTATGTTGATTATATCCTTGTGACTTGCAAAACCTCAAGAGTTTGAATTTGTTTATTCACAAACTTCATACCATGTTTACACTTAAAGATATGGGTACGACACACTATTTTCTCGGTATTGAGATGCAAAGGAATATCACTGGTTTGTTCTTGAGCTAGAAGAAGTATGTTATGGATATTTTAGAAAGGTTCCAATGAGTAAGGCAGCTCTAGTAAAAATGCCCATGACATCAGGGAGACTTTTGTCAGCACATCATGGCATTCCTCTAGAAGATCATTCAAGCTACATGAGTGTAATTAGAGATTGCAATATCTCTGCAACACACGGCCAAATATTAGTTTTTGTGTTGGAAAACTGAGCCAATATATGTCTCATCCCACTACAGTGCACTGGACAGTAGTCAAGAGAGTTCTGAGATATCTTAAGGGAACAATGGATCTAGGAATTCAGATTAAGCCTCCAAGTATCTTAACCTAGTGGCTTACTCGGACGCTGATTGGGCTGCATGCCCTGATGATCATTGATCAGTAGGACGCTTCTACATTTTCCTAAGTGAATCACTCATTGCTTGGTCTTCTAAGAAGTAGAGAGTTGTCTCTAGATCGAGCACGGAGTCAGAATACTACTCACTATCAAACACAGCTGCTGAGGTGTCATGGATTACTTCTTTGTTATCTGAACTTAGGTTTAGATTAAAGAATGTTCCTGTTGTTTGGTGTGATAATACCAGTGCAGCGGCTATTACATCAAACCCTGTTTATCATGCTAGAACAAAGCACAAAGAAATTGATACACATTATGTAAGGGATCAAGTACTGCAGAACAAGCTATTAGTTCAATATGTTCCAACACATCTGTAGCTATACATAACAAAGGGTGCCAAAAGTTAAACTTTCGGCGCCCTTCGTAGAATGCGGGATGCCAAAAGTGCCTCGTTTAATTTTAAAGCTCATGCACAGACCTTGCCTTCTCTGTTTTGTAGCTTAAGTCTTCCTGGTTCTTAATCTCCTCTATTTCCCTTGTATGTTCTTCCAGAAGCTCGTCATTTTCTCTCCCAATCGTGCTCCCCTTCACTGTCGGCAGTCTCCAATGTTCTTCGCCACCGCACTTCTCAGCCACAGATTTACTGAAGATCCAAACCAAAATACCAAAAACATTGTTTGTTTTAGCCCCTATAAATTAGATCCAGCTCCCTTAGATCTGGTCTCCTCGTGGCTTTCAGCTCCATTGAGTTTTTCTTCGTGGAGATTCCTAGCAAGGTATTTCTCCATTGTTGTTCGAACTACTGTGCTTCTTTCAGTTCCCTTCACCCTCTTGCTTTTTCCCTTTTGCTTTGAAGATCTTCATTTTTAGATCTAATCTGTTTCATCTTTTTAAATTGGTAAATATGTTTGAAAAGATTGGTTTTCTCGGCCAGATCTATCAAAATCTTATCGTATCTTCTTGTTTTTCAGTGCACTCAAATCGAAGATATGGAATATAACCTCCCTTTACTTCTGTAGCTGGATTTATTCGGTGCACCAAGTTTCTAGTTTGGTAGCATAAAAATTGGCTAAGTGATGTTCTTATTATATTTGGTTTTGTTTGAGTTGAAAAGGATTTTAAGTTTTTTTCCAAGCCAAGGCTTCAGATCTGGCGTTGATTTTTTTTAAATCCTTGCCTTCACAAAAATTGGTTAAGTAAATGGTTCTGGGTTTCTTCATCTAATCTTTAGATCTAATTTTTGTGTTGATTATAAGGGATTAAATCCTTACCTCTAACGGTAAGATTTTACTTGCAGAGAGACACTGTTGTACAATTTCTTATTCTATTCATGCCTTGTTTTTTCTAGCTTTATGGATAAACCTTTCACCTCGGTTTGTGCAGTTTAAAGATGTTTATACACTGAAAATGTCTGAGTTTTTATTGATTGGCCATGTATTAGCAGGCGTTTCACCACTCACGTATGCTAATTTTATTTTTATTTTTTGCAAACTGAAACAATTTGTGGCTCCTGAATTCTTTTTGTCAAATGTATTGTAATGGTTCCTCCATGTTTTGACATGTAGGATGAGTGGGTCATTTCCTAAGTGTTTCAGAAGAGCGGCTCCGGCAACGGCGGCTCCGCCACCATATCCTCCATTGCCTAAGCTTACACTAGGGGTGGGTGCACACAAAGATTCGGACGTGTTACCATACTGGCGCAGGATGAAGCACGTAGGCTTGAGGTGAAGCGAATATAGGTGAAGCGAAGTGGGTGGGCTTGAGATTGATCATACTTTTAAAAAAAATTTAGACCTACGGCACCTTATATTAAAATATAGGGCACCGTAGGGTCCTTACAGCATAGCTTAGGGCACCCTATATTTTCAGATAGGGCGTCGTAGGTCTATTCTATGGTGCCTTATATTTTAAGATAGGGTGCCGTAGGTCTATTCTAGGGTGCCCTATCTTCAAATATTGGGCGTTGTAGAATATTTATAGCGCCTTTTTGATATAAGACGCCATAGGCCCTAACTTTCTATTCCCCTCACATATACGCCCCTTGAGAAAGGGCGCTAATTGGGATAAAAATAGGGCGTCAAAAGTACTTTTTGTATTAGTGTTAGCAACCACCGAGCCATTGACTTCCAATACTATACTCTTCTCTAGTAGTTGCTGATGGTTGGTGATCTGCATAGAGGATTCAAAATAGATGTTGCTATATTCGAGAAGATCCTTATCTTAACATGCTCTGTGGAAGGAGTCAAAACCATGCATAGGGATGTTAGAGTTGTCTACATCGAATATTCTCTTACAGCGGAAGGCCCAGATGTCCCAACAAATGTAGGCTTTGTTTGGCAATGATATGGGGAGCCTAAACACACATTTAAGTGTTTTCTGTAAAATAAAATAATTTTCTTCAAATATTTACCTCAACTTGAATAAAAGTACGCTACTGCATTCCTAAATGTACTCGTAACCAAACAACATTGCCTATTGTGCCTTTTTAGTGCTCACTATCCCTGCTTCATTCTTCAAATTCCAAAGAACCCACTCATGTCCTTATAGCCTACAAGGAAGGAGAGAGCACCTACCTCCATATATTGATAGCATTGGGACAATCTCTGACGAGGTTCATCTCTGTCTCCTCGAATCATGTATTTCTTACAACATAAATGTTTCTCATTTTCTGAAGCTGAAATTATTAGTTGTGAAATACTATTATGAAATTGGTAAAATGGACTAAGAAGTTGTTAATGGCTTTTGAATTTAAAATCAACCATTTTCTCAAAACAATCGTGTGCCTCATTTTCCTAAATATTGTAGTGAATTTGGGATTTGTAAATTTCTATTTCGAAATTGTTAAAACCACCTGAGAAGTTGTTAATAGCTACTAAAGTTTAGGGATCACCCATTTCTCACGACATATTTATTTTTTATTTTCTCAAGGTGAAATTACGAGTTTCAAATCGCTATTAAAAAATTGGTAAAATGGAATCAAAAGTTGTAGTTCAAATGGGGAGGTGCGAATTTACATTACAAAATTGGTAAAATGGAATGAAGAGTTGTAAATATGTATTGAACTTTAGGATTCATATGTGCATCTTCTCATAATGAAATTGATATCCAATTATAATCACACAATTAAATTTTTCCTTCATGATTAAGCATCATAAGATTATGACTCTGATTCCATCTTCAGCAAATTTGAGAACCTTATTCTGTCAACCCTCTCACTTGAACTTTCACCCTTGTACCAGGGACATGTATTTCAAGAGTGAGCATTGGGTATGAAATGAGACTTTGTTCTTGGACATATTCTTATCTGGATTTGATTTCTTATCCAGCTCATTATTGGAGTGAAATGAATGGCTTAGGTAGGTTTCAAGTAAAGCCGGTAAAATGGGCTTAACCCGCAGGTTGAGGGAGGTTCGATGTAACACTACAAAAAAAATATTTTATTCATGTGGACTTTCTTGCAGATTTTGGCTTAAAATCCGCAGGTATAAGGTTTGTGGAAATTTATTTTCCTGCAGATTTACTTTCAACTTGTTTCCACGAGGTGTGTCTCACAGTTTTTTTAATGCTAACATTTTAATGTGGTTTATACATGTTGATTGTAGGCTGAAGATGGGAAGTTGAATTATATTTGTAAAATTGTTGAAATGTTTGAAGCTGTTGATGGCTCATTGTACTTCACAGCACAGCGGTATTATAGGGCGGAAGACACTGTAAGATATATCAGAATCTGAAAGCTATTGTTATGCATGCTATTTTACTAATGTATGTTTCCTCCTACTTTTCCAGGTTATCAAGAACCTTGAATATCTTATAGATCAAAAGCGAGTTTTCTTTTCAGAAATTCAGGATGACAATCCTCTTGATTGTATTGTTGAAAAGCTTAACATCGCTAGAGTACAACTAAATGTACACCATCAAATTGCACATTTTCTTGCCTTGTTTTTTTGGTCTCTTTTCTTTTTGCTTTTGTGTGTGGTCATTCTTTTCTACTCATGTTTATTTGCAGATGGATTTGGATGCCAAGAAGAAATTGATTCCACCTTGTGATTATTATTGTGATACGCTGTATCATTTGCCATACTCCACATTTGTTAACTTACTATCAGGTTATTGTCTTATCTATATAATTTTCTTTGTTAATGATCAATGCGGGTTGCTTCTCATAACTGGTGCATTAACTCAGAGAGTAGAGAAACTGCTAGTGAGACATCGTATAAGGTTTGTGGAAAATTATTTTCCTATGGATTTGAAATCCGCAGGTAATTACCTTCTGATTTTCATGTGGACTTTTCCGCAGGTAAATCCACAGGTAAAAAACTGTAGGAAAAGCTGCTTGTAAATCCGTAGAAAATTAAAAAGTGTTTTCTTAAATAAATATGGGTGTTTTTTGCATTAGAAAATTAAAGAATGACTATATAATTTTTTTTACCATCAAATAAACTTGACCAAAAACATATATTTTATTAAGAATTCATTGGATTAAAATATACATATGGAGGCTTTCCTTTCACTCAAGCTAATTTAATGAAGGGGAACAAGTCTATGTAAAATTCACTAAACAAATTTAAAAACTACCCCTATGTTTACACATCAAAGCACACTTTGAACAATCATAAAGGCCACTGGCAATTAAAAAAAGTTATAGATGCAGCTTCAATGAACCAATGAATTTAATGGAGCATATCAAGTTTTCATCAACATGTGTGATAAGCAATGAAGACCTCAATATTAGTATACGATGCCTTTAACTGACCAAAGCTTAAGTTGTAAAGTCCCATAAACAATTTTTATTAAAACATCAAACAAAAAAAAATTCATGCAATTACATCAAATTCTCAAGATATGTCCCTATTGTACCAATATAAAAATAAGGATAAAATTTCATAAATCAAGCAAAATAAAGATCCCAAAGGTACTTTATCAATCCAAATCAAAAATTCAATGCACTAACGCTACTATTAATTTGGAAAAATATAAATGAAGATACTAATAACAAGTGAACTGAAACCATTGTTTATCTGTTTCTCATTCTCATAGAGCAATCTAAAAAGCAAAAAACATTCTAGTTTTACATGATTATCAGTGCTCAACAAAGCATACATGTAGAGCAAGGGCTTTAAAATCTTTAATCTTTAATCTTTAACTTAATACTCAAATCTTCATAATATTAACTCAGCCATTATCATCACTTGTAGAATTCAAAGTCATTATCAGGCTTCTTCATATAACATACCTATTCTTACGAACTGCAAGAATTCCTGCTTCTTAGCAAATAGCTGCTATCTGCAAAGCAGCCAAAGCAAGTTATTAATGATAACTACCACAGTAAAAAGAATGATGTCAAGCCAAAAGAATTAGTTATGCCCCAAAATACCAGATTATGCATATTTCAATTGAGTGATTAAGAGAAGATACATAAATTGTATGGTAAAAAATATGCATGTGTTTTACTTTTTGAAATAAAGTTTTACATGCTAAAAGTAATAAAACAAAATAAAGATCCAACATCTTTATTACAAAATGCTAAAAATAAATCAAACAAAATAAAGATCCCAAAGCAGAAGCATACAAGCTTTATTTATGCACTTTTTCTTTTTGTAATAAAAATTGATGTCCTTGATCACTTTTAAGCACTCAGGATTTTTTTCTCCTCCAATAATGATCTTAACTGTTGATATATTTCTCATAGGTATGATGCTCACTCTGGTGGGGAGCGTGAAATTCAAAGGACAATGTTAGAGTTGTTGAACTAGTTAGATGGTTTTGATTCAAGAGGAGATGTTAAAGTGATTCTAGCTACAAACGGAATT
Organism: Vachellia pachyceras; assembly: GCA_025593235.1. NCBI lineage: Eukaryota > Viridiplantae > Streptophyta > Magnoliopsida > Fabales > Fabaceae > Vachellia > Vachellia pachyceras. The sequence goes on along the minus strand of JANTPZ010090250.1, from coordinate 1,751 downwards.
GAGTGCCTTGATCCTGCTTTGCTGCCACCTGGTCGAATAGACAGAAAGATAGAATCCCCCTTCCTAATATCAAAATTAAACAAGGTGACACATCTTCCAGGTAGGCATGACTAATATTGTTAAAGTGTTTTGCTGAATTTGGTTAATATGTATCAACAAAACAAGTTAATGTATATTTACAAGTCCACACACTAGTTCAATATGGGAGAAGATGGATGAATTAATGATTAAATGCTATATATGTGAAGAACAGAACAATATACCAATACACTTATCAGGGACAAAATAAGTTTGCGAGGCATTTCTAGAGACAGCAGTGTGAATGAACTAATGTCCATGGCCATAAAGGAATAGCTAACAACTCATAATGCAACAACAATTTCATTGAAAGCTAATGTCCATGTCCAAATATTAATAATTAACAACTCAAACATCAACAAGAATTTCAATGGGAAAAAATCATGCTCACAAAAGGGAAAAACATAAATTGAGATACTATTAGTGAAGTAAGCTCACCATCCGTGTCTTCTTCCTCATCAATAGGGAAATCCAACCATGTCTCGGGATGCATCGATATATTTCTCACGAAGGTAAACACCTCCTTTGTAATTCTAACTTCTTAATTAAGATCGAAGTCATCAATTTCAAATTCCCCATTCTAAACATATTTTGAGCCATGCGAACTCAAATCCGGAGCTATAAACGAAACTCTTGGAACTTCATTCAGAAACTGACCTTCAATTTCTCCACGCCCAACATCATCGTGCGCATCAACTCCTTCACCATTTTCAGAAGCACACTGATAGCTTCAAAAAGTAAAACAATATACCCTTTGTTATTGTGCAGCGTGAGACAAAGCTTGCACTCATAGCTTCAAAAAGTAAGAACAGTGCATATAAGAGAACCCTAGGAGTAATTGAATTAGAGAAGCATGAAGAAATAACAAAGTCTATCAAAAAGATGAAGCAAGAGAGCACCTTCCAAGATGATTGCGCATGAAGAAGGGGTTTTTGGCCAGATCAATAGTCTCGAGGACAAGTCAGTGGAGACACTCACGATGGTCAATGGCTTCAATCTGGGCGCAAAAAGCCATCTCTGAGACCCTCTTTCACTCGTCCCCTTTCCTAAACCCAATAAGAGTGGGATGAGAAAAGGAACGAGGGAAATAGCACTACAAAAAAACTATGATTAGCAGCGATTTTTCCATATATTTGTAGCGGTTATAACCACCATAAAGACACATTGTAGCGGTTACAAAAATTGCCTCTAAATTCACCGTAGCAAGCCAATTAGTATCAGTTAATGAGAGCCGCTGTGCACACAGAAATAACCGCTACAATTTTTGCAACAAACATTTTGTAGCGTCAAAAAACCGCTGCTAATATGGCCGAAAATGAAATTTGAAATATTCCCTTCATTATTAGCAGTGATTTTATAACCGCTCCTAATATTACAGTTAAATATTCTTGCCTTTTTTTGGCCATTTTTGAAATTTTCATCCATCATTAGCAGCGGTTTTGTTAGAGTAGGATTTGACCAAGAGGGGGGTGAATTGGTCAAATAAAAATTTAACGTTCAGCAATAGCAAAATGAAAGTGAAATGAAGGAGTTTAAAAGAGAAAGAGGACACGGGAAATTATCCTGGTTCGGTCCCTCAGACCTACGTCCAGTCCTCAGAGCACCTCTGAGATTTGTAATCCACTAAACTCAATCAAACAGGCTCCTCAAGCCTTTACAACAAAGGAGTTACA